>CAKNXH010056678.1:39929-52085 GCA_932178445.1 Andricus quercusramuli
CCTACGGTCCTTTTCTCGAGGATCGAGGTTCTAACTATTCCTACAGTTCTTTCGCGAGGATCGGGGTTCTATCCTTTCCTACGGTCCTCTCTCGAGGATCGAGGTTCTAACTTTTCTTACAGTCCTTTCCCGAGGATCTAGTTTCTCTCCTCCATACTTCGTCCAAAACAGAACGATTTTTGCCCTCAATTATTTGAGCGGACAGACTAAGGGGAAAACGACGTCCGGTATCACCACCCCGTTGAGCATCCGAACATCGACGTAAAAACCCTCCGGCGAGCCCGAAAGCAAGGTTGAAATCTATCGTCGTACGACCCCCAAAAAGAATCCCGATAACTGGATTCTTCATGGTATCTGCCTGCCGGTAGAACCAAATCAAATCGAGTGCGCAGGAACTTGTTTTGACAAGATTGTCATCCCGAAACCTTTTTATCGGTGTTCAGGTTTTCCTGGATGTCAATTCAAAGAAATAGATTGTAGAGATGAGCTCGAAAATCTATTTGATCTGTCACATGAAGAAGCCTCTGATACGATGGAATATGATGAAGATAAGAATTTTTTACGTACTCAGCAAGAGAGAGGACGTCGCGGTTATTTGGCATTTCCAGTTGATACATCAGTACTGAAAATTGATGGACAAGATAATAAAGGTAAGATTTTTGCAGTATTTATAAGCTTTTCAATGCTTTTCAACATTCTGAAAATTTTCAAAAAATAGAAAAGACTTTTTTTTTATAGATTAAAAAGTTTTAATCTAATTTTTTACTAGATATCAAATATATACACTGGCATACGCAGACGATATAGTGTTGATGGCAGAGGATGAAGAAGGGATGGCGGGCTTAATTACCGGATTAGAGAAATACTTAGATGGAAAAAAGTTGAATTTAAATGTAGAAAAGACAAAGATAATGAGGTTTAGAAAAGGAGGGGGAAGAAAGAAAGAATGGACGGGGAGATGGAAGGGGAAAAAATTAGAAGAAGTAAAAGAGTTTAAGTATTTGGGATATACCTTGCAAGCAAATGGAGATCATAGAGCTCATATAAGAGAAAGGATAAAAAAAGCAGCAGGGGTAATGAAACAGATATGGGGAACAGGAAAAAGAAGATTTAAAAAAAATTGGAGAAGGAGAATGTGGTTATTTGATACGCTGGTATGGCCGGTATTAGGTTATAGAGCAGAGATATGGGGATGGAAAGAAAGGAAAGAAATTGAAAGTTTACAAGAAAGATATATAAGGTGGACGTTAGGGGTAGACTGGAGGACGCCGGGATATATGGTGAGAGAAGAAGCGCAAAGGGATAAATTAAGTACTAGAGCGGGAAAGAGGGCATGGAATTTTGAGACGAAGCTGAGGGAGGGAAAGGGAGGGGAGTTAGCGAGAAAGTGTTTGATGGAGGTAGAAGAAAGGAGAGGGAGGGCGATTGAATTAACGAGATGGGAGGAGGAAAGGAGGGAGTTCTTTCAGGCTAGAGATATAGAAGACGGGACTGGAGTCAACTATGAAGAAGTGGAAAAAAGGGAGAGAGAAAGACAATTAATAGAAAGATGGGGGATGATTGAGGAATCAAAATATAATATATGGTATAGGATGATAAAAAAGGAAGGAGTACCAAAGTGTTTAGAAAAGGGATGGGGAGAGAAAAGATGGACAAGAATAGCAAGATTTAGATTGGGAAACGAGGTAAGGGCAAGTATGTATTGGGAAAAGAAAGATAACAGGAAGTGCAGAATATGTGAATGGGAAGAGGAAACATGGGAGCATGTATGGGAAGGATGTAGGAGAGGAATGGAAGATAAAGGAAGCTGGCAAGAGAATGTGGTAAGGATTTTAGGGGAGGATGGTTTGGGGGAAGAGTGGATGAAGGAGTTAGAGGATGCTAGGGGAGCAACTGAAAAAGAATGAAAGAATGGATGCAAAAAATGGCAAAATGGAGGTACAAGAGAAGTGAAAGAAAAAGGAAACGGAAGTCGCCCAAATTAAATTATAAGCGTAAAGAATTGTAACTAATGATTATGTAATAGCATAAGTAAACTAAGATGCGTTTGCGTTACCGCTCTCTCTCTCTCGCTTGCACTCTCGCTTTCGATCACTCGCTCACTCGTTCGCTAACACGTCCCAAATTGCGCTATCGTTAACAATAGATTTAAGGCGTTAGATATAAGATTTTATGTAAATAGGTGTAAATAATTGTAAATAGTAAGGATAAGCTTTTATAAAACATGTAGAAGGAAGTGATGTAAGAAATGGAAGTCATGTAAACCCTTAGGGGACACATTATGAATAAAGAAGAAGAAGACTAGATATCAAATATACTTCGAAAGTGCTACTCTCAAATGTTTCGATTAGATCAAAATTCAAAAAGTTAAAGTTATTTCAAAATTTTAAAACGAAATTTTTTTAGGACTTTCAGAAATTTCAGTCTAATTTTCTGATACATGAGAAATATACTTGCAAATTATCCTAATTGAGTTTTTAATTTGGATGAAAATTTAAAAAGTTATATGCTTTTCGACATTTTGAAAATTTTCAAAAAATAGAAGACTTTTTTTTTGATGGATTAAAAAATTTTTATCTGATTTTTCACTTGATATAAAATATACTTCGAAAGTGCTACAATTAAATGTTTCGATTAGATCAAAATTCAAAAAGTTAAAGTTATTTCAAGATTTCACAACAAAATTTTTTTAGGACTTTTAAACATTTTAGTCTAAAGTTATGAGAATAAATAATTAGGAGGAAGTGGATTTAAACTAATTTAAGCAATATATTTATTATTTGTTTATTTTCACCCGCCTAAATAAGTTTAAAAAATTTAACTTGATGAATTCCATAATTTTTGTTTTAGATGATTCATTTGAAAATGAAAGCATTGCTGATGTTGATATTGTTGATGATCCAAATAACTATGCTTCGTCAGAAGAAGATGAATCTATGAATGTCAGCGGTGAGTCAATCATTTCAAGCAATGAAAAATCCGTAGAAGAAGGATTGCTACCTAATGCTACATTTAGTAATCCTTTTAAAAAAATGAAACTAATGACTCCAGATATATGTATAAACTTAGATAGAACGAAAGTAAGTGATAGAAAGGCTGCCCGTATTTTAGCTGCAACTTTGCAAAGTTTAGGTTTCGATTTAGATCAAACCGTTATTAGTAGGCAAACTGTAAGAAAAAATAGAATAAACTTTACAAAAAATAATGCACTGGAAATAAAAAACAAATGTGGAGTAGGGAAAACAAAAATAATCGTTCAGTGGAATGGGAAGCACCTCCCAGCTCTTGAAAATGAAAACAAAAAAGTAGACCGACTTCCGGTCATCGTTTCAAGTGCAGAGGTCAACGAACTATTAGGGATTCCGAAGTTAAAAAATGGAACTGGAGAAGCACAAGCAGTTGCCATTATTGCTTTACTCCAAGAATGGGGAATTGTGGAAGAGGTTGTCGGCATGTATTTTGATACCACTGCCTCGAACTCCGGAAAATCAAATGGCACATGTGCAATCCTTGAACGCAAGATTGGTCGACAGTTCTTGCATCTTGCATGTCGTCATCATATTCACGAGCTACCTATGAAAGCAGTATACGAAGGGGCAGTGCCCATTTCATCGCCATCTACCTGCTTGGTTTACCCCCACTACCGAACTTCCCCTCACGTAGTCGAGTGCTCGCCAGCGTCTGTCGTCGACCCATGTCAGCGGGGGGTCCTTTGTACTCACGGGGAATAAAATACGAAACATAAACATTTTTAAATTTTGCGATTAGCAATTTGGAAATATGATATTCGAAATCTACGTTTCTTGACGATTCCAACGATTTGTTACTTGACTTCGTAAGTTGAAAATTAGGAGTGTTTATCAGGCCATATCCCGTGTGTGGATTGTAACGCTCGGATCGACTAGTTTCTAGAAGGATCGGCTATTTTGATTTGAAAAATTAATAATTAATTAATATAATTATTTGTTATGCCATGAAAGTCCAATATATAGGTTAAGCAGTCAATTAAAAATATGTAAAAAGTTTTTGTACAAAAAAAAAAATGAAGAAATGAGTCTCCGCAAATCTCTTGTACATACGTCGGGTGTCGAACTTCTGATGTAACTTCCTGTTATATTGTTGTAACTTTGTCCCGTCGCCTCAACACCTCGTTACGCTTAATACGTTAGGCTTAATTATTATCATTTACGAAATCAATAAATAATTTAAACAAATTAAATACATCCTTCATAATAATATTTGATTTTCTGGAATATCATCAATATTATACATATTGCGCCTGAAACAAAGACTTTGGGTAGTAATGGGCCCAAGTGGGGAACCATACATAACAATTTTGTGAGGCTCCTCACTTGGGTTGATCGCTAGAGAGATTGATCAGCAACCTGGGTCGGAGCAGTGTTGCGGAATGAACGTGTCATTTAAATAAATAACACGAGAATTGCAGATCAATCTAAAACATCTATACCTAACACCTATATACCTGTATACCATATATCAATATACCGACCCACTTTATACCTATATACCTATTCACTGTCTTTCCAACCGAGGAAGTCACGCCCACCCCGAAAGGGAAATGGCTTAATGGTATGCTAATAATTATTATAAATACAATATAAATTTATTATAAATTTACTATATAATTCAACAATTATTGTCTACTATCTTAAATGTAGAACTGTATTCTTAAGAACGATTTTTTTAAGAATGTTTAGAAAACATTTTCTTTCAATTGAGTTACATAGTAAAGTTATAATAAATTTATATTGTATTTATAATAATTATAATATGTATAATATTGATGATATTCCAGAAAATCAAATATTATTATGAAGGATGTATTTAATTTGTTTTAATTATTTATTTGTTGCGTAAATGACAATTAAGCCTAACGTAGTAATTATTTGAAATAATAAAAAATCATTATTTCGTAGCCTAATCGCAAGTAAAATCATACAAACTTTATTTTTTTCAATGATTCATTCATACATCAAGCACTTTTAATGTTTAAAAATTGTTCATGTTCTATTGAAATAAATATTAGGATGTAATGAATTACATCAAAAACAGTACAAAAACTTTTTAAATATTTTTAATTGACTGATTAACCTATATATTGGACTTTCATGGTATAACAAATAATTATATTAATTAATTATCATTTTTTTTCATCAAAATAGCCGATCTGCCTAGAAACTAGTCGGTCCGAGCGTTACAATCCACACACGGGACATAGTAACATATCGTTGGAATCGTCAAGAAACGCAGATTTCGAATATCATATTTCCAAATTGCTCATTGCAAAATTAAAAAAATATAATGTTTCGTATTTTATTCCTCATGAGTACAAAGGACCCCCCGCTGACATGCGTCGACGACAGACGCTGGCGAGCACTCGACTACGTGAGGGGAAGTTCGGTAGTGGGGGTAAACCAAGCAGGTAGATGGCGATGGAATGGGCATCTCTGATTAAGCGATTCCAAGAAGAATGGCCACAACTCAATCAAGAAAATTACCGATTCGGAAATGATGACCATGAAGTATTTGAAGCACTTAAAAATGAGAAAGCTGACATTCTTGAGTTTGCTTCAAAGAGATTAACGGTAATATTAACCATTTTTAGCCAGTTAACTGGTAATGACGCATATATGCGCAGAAATCATCCAGGCTAAAACTGGTAATGACGCATATATGCGCACTTTGAATAACTGCCGCAAAACTCAATGGATTTTGATAAAAATTGGCATGCCCTAGGTTTTTTGGTCGCTGATGACGAATCCAAGGTCAAAATTAAGAAATTCAGAATTGTGGACCCAATATGGCGGATCCAATATGGTAAACTAAAATGCAAAAGTCACGTGATTTGAATGAAAGTCAGTACTTAATAGTTTTTTTGGTCGCTGATGACGAATCCGGGGTCAAAATTGAGAAATTCAAATCAGCTGATAATATATTAGGAAATTCATCAGCGACTTGAACAACTCTTTAGTACTGCCTTTCATTCAAGTAACGTGATTTTTGCATTCTAGACCACCATATCGGACCCGCCATTTTGAATTTTTCAATTTTGATCCCGGATTCGTCATCAGCGACCTAAAAAACTCTAAGGAAATGAACTTTCATGATTCACACGGAATTATTTGCTTCTACCAGTTTTGGCACATAACGTCGATTTCGAGCCTACCAGTTAACTGGTTAAGTTTATAACTTCATTAGTTTCAATTTTAAAGAGTGGCAGTAATGAAATATCATTTTTTTGATACAAAACTAAAGTATAATTTAATGGAATCCCTTTAGCATCAATATTTCTTCCAATTATTATCATTTAATGGAAACAAAAATATATTTTTGTAATGGCTTCAATGATAAAGAATCTATAATGAAAATATGGAATATTTATTCAAAGTAACATTCTTTTGATGTGAAACATCTAATGGCGCGGTACGGGGGTGAGTTCGCCTCTTGGCGTGGCGACGCGTGAGATGCAACGACGCGCTCGGGGCTCGTCGGCTCAATCCGCCTCAACTCGGCAATCCCCTCTCTCCGCGCGCTGGGCTCACCACTTTACTTGTTCTCAGCTCGGTATCCCCTCTCTCCGCGCGCTGAATCAAAATAATCTGCCTGTATCTTACTCTTGCATGTGTGCGTGGGTGCATGTATGTGTATGTATAGCCAAGCATACTTTTGTCGCATATTTCAGTTATCATAGACCGATAATTTCGTTAATACCATTAGAGACATCTGCTACTATCACCGAAATAACTGATGATGCATCTGATAATGTTCAATACAACTGTTGAAGTGTTTATATTTGTAAGAAATTTCACTTTGAAGTATTTTTGTGAAAAATAAGCAATCGTATACAAATCTAAATATTTGTTCACTTCCAATTGTATTTCATTCAATACACCATCCCTTCTTCATGTTTTACATCTGCCAGGCGTCCCGCGACGGCTCACTGTTTTTTTCTTATAGAAGGGAGCAGAAGCACAACCAAGAGGGGATTATAAGGAACTGCTGAAATTGATATTTATTTTTATTGGTGCCAGATCTCGTGAAAATATTAAATTCAAGTTCCCAGGAGCAGTTCATCATGCTAGATAGATGCGAAACTCTCTCTATGCATTCAAAATTTTCCTGTTTCGAAAAGAATTTCATCTCACTGTCAGTGAAATCAATGGCCTTCGAAAAGTTTGCCTTTTCATTGCACTTTTCTACCAAAAAGTTTGGTTTACAGCACAAAGACCAGATGCAGCTGCACGAAGTGATCTTCATTACGTACAAAAACTCGTCAACTGTTCTGTCCTGGAAGAAAAAGTATGTAATGTTGCGCTAAAAAAAATGGTCGGCCACCTTTGGTACTTGAGCGAGGAATTAATCGGTTTTGCGTTCTTCGATGAACATATTTCGCTGGAATGCAAGCCTAACCATCGATCAACTTGTCACGACGCACACAATTAAATTTTTCGAGAAATTAAACATTCCTTCTGAATTTTTAAACTTTGATCCAGAAACCTGGACATCAAGAGCGGATTACCAACTTAGCCTACACGTGATCCGTGGCTTGCCTGTCATAAATGATAGCGCAGAACGCGGAGTGGCATTGACGAGCGAATATAATTCACAAATTACTCGCGATGAAGAGCATCTGCAGAAGCTTTTATTAAATGTGAATTTTCATCGGCAAAATGTACCAGATTCGGATAAAGAATCGCTGAAAAAGTCTCTAGATGACTACATATTTCGCCAGTCAATGTAATTTTAAATGAAATTCACAAATGACTTGTGATAACGAGAAACTGCAGAATCTCTTATGAAATGTGGAATTTCATTGGCACAATGTGATTAATGAATGATTGAATGAATTATTAATGTATAATTATATTAAATTTATTATTAATAATTTATATTATAATTATTATTATTATTAATTTAAATTATTCATTAATTATGAATAAATAGATGATTAAATTTCTAATAATTGAATAATTATGAATACATTCATAATTATCTATTAATTAACAATTATTTAATTATGAATCAATCATAAAAAATGTAAAATTTAAATGAGTTAATTTAATTATTATTAATCAACTATCATGATTCATTATTGTTATTTATTGTTATTTTTAATATTTAGAAATTTTAATTCATAATAATGTATTGAAAATAATAATAATAATAATTATTATTATTATTCATTAACTATCATCCATTTAATGATTGATTAATTAATAATTATTTAATGTTTATTCATTACTAAAAGTTTAATTTTTATAGATCAAAAAGTCGCTAGTAAATAATGATCTTAATTTTTTTTAACTAAAATAAATATTTAGTTTCATTTACTTTCCGTTTACATTTACTTCATTTCTGCCACTGATTCCCTTTATGGTGTCAAGAAGCCTCAGGTAATACGAGCCATAAATAAGTAGGAGGAGCAGCGAGGAGCAAGTTAAGAGAAGAGTAGAGCCCTCGGATTGACTAGTGTCTATTGCTCTATTGTATTTATACTTAAACCAAAGGCGTCGCCGAACTCAAAATTTAATGATTTTTCATGTTTCCAATAGTCTTTTTCTACTATAAATTATAAGTTTTCATTTTCTTCCTTAGAAACCTGTTCTTAGATAAACAACTCGTGTTTTGTACAAATTCCAGTTGATAAAAATATGTAGAAAGCCCGTTATATGTTTTCAAGTATTGCGATTTTACGGAAATTAAAGATGTTGTTTAATTCTTACATAACATTTTTAAAACATCTAAGTATGTTAAAATGCATTACCATACTTATGCAAATAAATGCCTAAAGTTTCGAACAAATGTAATCATAACTTCTATTGCAGAATTGCAGCTGAAAAATGTAATGTCATTTTACATGTTAATCGCCATAAGAGACAAAAGTGAAATGCGTAGTCCTACTAATTATTTTTTGGAAAAACAAAAAAACAGGGGCTTTCTATTTTCATGTAGTCTACAATATTTTTCAGTCTAATCCCAAAAATTCGAAAATGTCTTTTTTTGGACCACCCTAAAGACCCCCAAAATAAAAAGTTTTCAATCCGCAATGATGAAGGCACGTTTGTATGAGGTTTCAAATGCGCTCATATGCGCCATCAAAATTTTTTGCATATCTTGAAAATTGCTCAAGATATGGAGGTCGTAACTCTTTGCAAATTGATAACCCTCAAAATAAAAAGTTTTCAATCCGCATTGATGAAGGCACTTTTGTATGAGTTTTCAAATGCGCTCATATGCGCCATCAAAATTTTTTGTATATCTTGAAAATTGCCCAAGATATGGAGGTCGTAACATTTTGCAAAGTGATGACCCATAAAATAAAAAGTTTTTGATTCGCAGTGATGAGGGGAACGCCGTATGGGGTTTCAAATGCGCTCATATGCGCCATCAAAATTTTTTGCATATCTTGGAAATTGCCCAAGATATGGAGGTCGTAACATTTTGCAAAGTGATGACCCCCAAAATAAAAAGTTTTTGATTCGCAGTGATGAGGGGAATGTTGCATGCGGTTTCAAATGGGCTCATATGCGCCATCACAATTTTTTGCATATCTTGAAAATTGCCTAAGATATGGAGGTCATAACATTTTGAAAAAGTGATGACCACCAAAATAAAAAATTTGTAATCCCCAGTGATGAAGGCACTTTCGTATGAGGTTTCAAATGCGCTCATATGCGCCATAGAAATTTTCTGCATATCATGAAAATTGCCCAAGATATGGAGGTCGTAACATTTTTCAAATTGATGACCCACAAAATAAAAAGTTTTGGATTCGCAGTGATGAGGGGACTGTCGTATGGGGTTTCTAATGCCCTCATATGTGCCATCAAAATTTTCTGCATGTATAGAAAATTGCCGAAGATATGAGGTTCCCAGCGGACACTGTTATATAACTGTGATGTAACAGTTCTAGAACGGAAAAGAACAGGTTCTGTAACAGGTTAAGAACATACTTAGACCATGGTCCATGCAATGCCGTCCCCAAATGGACGTATCAGTTCTATAACGCTGTTACAGAACCATGTTCTGTCAGAGATCTGTAACAGTTCTGGAACAGCGTTATATGTGAAAAAATATATTTAGAACAATTTAGGAACAGTGTTACAAAATAAACATGTCCTGTAATAGTGCCGTTACACATGATGTAAATTTGTACTGTAATCGTTCTGTAACAATTCTGGAACAGCGTTATATGACAAAAAGTATTTTTGGAACCATTTAGGAACAGGATTACAAAGGAACATTGTTCTGTAATAATGCCGAAACATATATAGAACAGTGTTACGATGTAAATTTGTTCTGTAATCGTTCTGTAACAATCTCATAAAAGTGTTACATGGATATATAAAAAAAATGTTTTTTGTATTATTGCTGCACTTAGTTTATATTTCAAATAACAAAATTTCATGCACGGTCCTCTATACATATAATCGCACGCTTAAACCCGTTGAAAAAGCGCACTCGCTGGAGATTCGAACCCTACCTAAACTACCTAACATATAGAGGAAGCATTAGTTATTTTTTTCAATAATAGGCAAACCGAAGTCTTCATTTTGCTCAATTTAAAAATAGAAATTTACCAAAAATGAAAAATTACAGAATAATACAAAAATGTTTTAAATAACAAGACAAATCAGACAAATCAAATCTTGGGTTCGAAATAATAATTTTTTGAGCTGGAAAAGGGAAAGGAAAAGTTCTGTCGCACCCTATCCCTTTCCCAGCTTTACGATTTCTTCACAAAACTTGTCATAATATTACTCTATTTGAAAATTTATGATCAAAAAGTCTTTTCTATTCATGTATCAACTTTAAATTATGTCGATGAAAAAAGTTTTTCTGTTTGAACCTGATGATTCAGATATTATAAATGAGCAGAAACTCCCTAATCTTCAATAAAGTGTATTATTATTATTATAGATCAATCAATTTGCCTTGAATCAAGAGATTTTTTCCGTTCTTGCATCAATTTTGAATTATGTTACTGAAAAGAAGTTTACTATGAAAAACCGTGTTTTCAAATATTATGCAATTTCACAATTTCCATAGTCTTCAATAAAATGTCTTAATATTATAGGTCAATCGATTGATCTCGAATCAACACATATTTTCTGTTCTTGCATCAACTTTGAATTATGTTAATGAAAACAGTTTTACTATAAAAAAACGATTTTCAAAATATATAAATTACCATAACTTCCCTACTCTTTGATAAAATGCATTATTATTATAGGTCAATGGATTCGTTTCGAACCAACAAATCTTTTATATCCTTGCATCAACTGTGAATTATGCTAGTGAAGAAAGTTTTACTATAAAAAACCAATTTTCAAAATATATAAATTACCATAACTTCCCTACTCTTCAATAGCATGTATTAATATTATAGGTCAATAGATTCGTCCCGAACCAATGAATCTTTCACATTCTTGCATCAACTTTGAATTATGCTAATGAAAAAAGTTTTACTATAAAAAACCGTATTTTCAAATATTATGCATTACCATAGCTTCCTTACTGTTCAATAAAATTCATTAATATTATAGGTCAATCGATTCGACTCGAATCAACACATCTTTTCTGTTTTTACATCAACTTTAAATTATGTTAATGAAAAAAGTTTTACCATAAGAAACCGATTTTCAAAATATATAAATGACCATAACTTCCCTACTCTTTGATAAAATGCATTATTATTGTAGGTCAATCGATTCGTTTCGAACCAAGGAATCTTTTATATTCTTGCATCAACTCTGAATTATGCTAAAGAAAAAAGTTTTACTATAAAAAACCGATTTTCAAAATATATAAATTACCATAACTTCCCTACTCTTCAATAAAATGTATTAATATTATAGGTCAATCGATTCGTCCCGAACCAAGGCATCTTTTATATTCTTGCGTCAACTTTGAATTATGCGAATGAAAAAAGTTTTGCTATAAAAAACCGATTTTTAAAATATTATTGAGTGCTAGAAAAAAAATGCATTAAATATTTTTTGAAATCCTTCGGTCAGTTTCAAGATATTAGTGAGGAAAATAAGCTTTCCAAATTTCATCAATTTATCTGCAACCGTTTTCTAGTTATCGTGTTCACAAAAAAGCGTGACATCCACACATCCACACATCCACACA
>CAKNXH010056679.1:0-29503 GCA_932178445.1 Andricus quercusramuli
CTGAGCGTCACTGCATTTTTCCTCTATTCTTCTTTTCTATTTGTTTATAACTTTGAATCCAAACAAAAATTCAAAAAACCGAGACTTAACCATCAAAGAGATCAATATTTAGATGAGGTATGCGAAATATCAGACCAAAATATTCAAACGTGCGGCCGGAAACTGGAATTCCTTTTTATAACGCTGATAAATCCCCTTAAGGGAACGGTGACGTACAAAAGTATGTCGCTACTCGCACTAGTTCGCAACCCACTTGAGTAAGTGCTGTCACGGACCGTAGAAGCACGGCAGGTTGCACGCGATTGGTTGGCGTTATGTGTCGTGCGCGAACGGCACGTCCGTGAGACGTCTCCAGCGCACTACAACGGATTTTCTTGTGCGAACACCTTCACTCCCGTGTATCCCCTCCACCTTCAAGGCGCAAGATAGGCCGCGCCTCTCACGTATAAGCGATAC
Source organism: Andricus quercusramuli (assembly GCA_932178445.1). Lineage (NCBI taxonomy): Eukaryota > Metazoa > Arthropoda > Insecta > Hymenoptera > Cynipidae > Andricus > Andricus quercusramuli. The sequence goes on from CAKNXH010056679.1 coordinate 457, forward strand.
CACGCGGCCGAAGCTTGGTCGGTGGAACTGAACTCAATGAGCAGGGTAACAATTTTCAACAAAAAATAGAATAGTTTAATTTTAAGTTGAAGAAATAAGTTTCTCACCAAATAAAATTCAACGAAATAGTTTAATTCTGAACCAAACAGACGAATGTTCAACCAAGACGATAAAATATCTATACAAACAAAAAAACAAAAAAAAACTTTTGACGAAAAATGGATTAGTTGAAAAATTAATTTTCAATAGAAAAAACTAATTTTCAACCAAAGAAATTGAATTTCAACCACGAAGATTAATTTTCTACCAAAAAAGAATAATTTTAACGAAATACATGAATTCTCAACAAAATGTTATAATTCTCAATGGATTTTCAACTAAAAAGGTTCATTTAAAAAAAAAAAAAACTTTTCAATAAAATAGGTGAATTTTGAACTAAAAAAGAGAAATTTTCAACAAAGAATAGAATAGCTTAGTTTTTAGATAGAGAACTAAGTTTCCAAGCAAGTAAAATAAATTTTTAACGAAATAGTTAATTTTTGTACCAAAAGGATTAAATGTATATGAAAAAATATGTTCAACAAAAAATTTTCTTAAATTTTTAGTTTAAAACATTAATTTTCAGTAAGAAAAACGAATAATCAACTAAAGCCTCATAGAAAACTAAAAGAAAATTCAAATAGTCGAATGTAATCTACCTTGATGAATAGTCCATCTGGAAATTCCCTGAAAATGTATTTTTTATGTTTTTTAAACGTATAATTCCATTATTTCTAATTAAAGGCGTTTAATATTGAATAATTTTATTTTGAATTGAAGAATCACAAAATTAAACGATTTGAGATTGAAATTTCGGAAATAGAAATATTTAAAATCACTTTTTCAGAAAGAAAATTGTGTTTTTTTTTTTAAATAACAATTATTTAGGAAAGCTAACGAGCTTGAACAACTCGAGCATATTTTCATGCTTTTTCAACTGAAATAGAAATAAGGGTGAAATAATAATTAATTCAAGTTAATAGACATAATTATTTCAAAAATTTATTTTTAATATTATCTAATAATATTCTCTTTGAATAATACAAGAATATTGCGTTTTTTTTTGTTGGAATATTAAAATTTTTGTTCGATTTCCACTTCCAGAGAAGTAAAAATTAATACAATTGAAACAAAATTATTCTGTTAACAATTTATTATTATTCTAAATGATATTATAAATCATATTAATTTAAAAAAGAAATTATCTAATAATTTATTTATTCTTAATAACTTAACTTCAACTAAATTCTTAACTCAATATAACTTCATAAAAATTAAATTAAAAATTAAATTTCAAAATATGTTATTCATAAAATTTGTATTTCATGTCAATTTAATTGATTTAACTTCATATCTCAATCATACTTAACTTCCAACTTAACTTAATTTATACATATATATATATATACGTTATAATTTATAGTATATAATAATATAGCAATAAATAATAATAATAATAAAAAGAACATTAAAATAATTAAATAAAATAAAAATAATTCCAAATAATATTTTAAAAGAAAGAACAAATTACTGAACATATCTATCGTTAATAGTTATTTTTTCATTATTCTAATAAAATTTTATATTGAATACAATTGCCTATGAATCGAATTTAGGATTAATGATTATTTAATGTCCAAGAGTCATTTCTTCATTCGATTTGTAATAATTTTTTTATTCCCATATTTTTCAAGATTTGAATCCGGCAAGGTGTAAAAAAAAAAAAATTTATTGAAAAAATTATTTAAATAAAGTTTATTATTGATGAATTTTATGTTTAACATAATTATATGGAAGTCAAGTTTTAATCAAAGTATTTAATGAATAATCTTCATTTTTGCATTCACATATGTTTTAAGGTTTGAATCCGGCAAGGTTGAAGTAAATACAAATTTTGATAAGGAACTTTTTCGATTCAAATGCGTTATTATAAATTTTATGTTGAAAATAATTGTATAAGTGAATGTATTTTTTTTTTTGTATAAGAGTCTGATTTAAGATAAGAATCGATTTAACGTATAATCATCATTTCATTATTGCCATATGTTAGAATATTTGACTGCGGTGGCACTACATAAAAATGTTGATTTAAAAATTTGTATAAATTAAAAATATTTAATGATCAATTCACATTAAACAGAATATAATAAGAGTCAAATTTTAGATAAGATTTAATTTAATGCGTAATCTTCATTTTTTCATTCCCATCTGTTACAAAACTTGAATCCAGCAAGGTGGCAGTAAATAAAAATATTGATGAAAAAATATGTTAATTGAAGAGTGATATCATAAATTTGAGGTTGCAAGTAATCGTATGAAAGTAAAATTTAAGATAAAAATTAATTTAATGTGTAATCCTCATTTTATTATTGCTATATGTTAGCAGATTTAAATATGGCAACGTTCTCCTCATTTTTTCATTCCCATATGTTACAAGATTTGAATTTGGATATGAGGCACTAAACGAAAGTTTTGATTTTAAACTTTATATAAATAAAACTTTTTGAGATATAAATTTGATATTATATTTTGCAAATATGTAATATTTCTCATTAATATTGTATTAGGTGTACTCACTTGCAAAATGAAGCAAAGCCACGCAGGCTAAGAATAGAATACGGATTTCCATTGACTCTATACCAGTAGGGATAACGAAAGAGAATTAAAAATTTATTTTCGAAAAGCACCCATTCGTGAAAGACGACTGGTTTTAAAGAAGCTCTAAAATTGAGTGGTGGGGCGTAGATTCTTGACCTCATAATTTTTCACATCCGCTAGATCTATTACTCGCAGAACCTTCCTGAATTTTCACGGAAGAAGATTTTGTTTTTTCATACTTCCTGAATTGTTGAGGTAATAAAGTATCTTTTGCGGACTAAAAAAATCGAGAACTTTAACCCACTTGTTTGAGCTAGTGACTCATGTATTGTCACAAAGCCAAATACCTGCATGTCCTAGTTTAAAACAAGTGTTCTATTGTTGGGTAAAAATTGGTCTTGAATTTCAGGAAATCTTTATTTCGCTTCACCAGAACATTTCTTCATTAAAAAACTATGTGATACAAATAATATCAATATTCCTACTAAAAGTTTTTTGCGAAAGAAAAAAAATACAAAAAATATGCTTGTTTCTCAAACTCGTGTTATCATATACACATATTGTACCATATAACTCGCTTCAGTAAAGATAATGTTACGCATATAGTAAACACAGAGACTGTTAGAAAAATCTGTGTCAGGTTCATTCTACATGTGTGAAAAGCAAATATGCAAATATAAATAATATGATCTCAATTTTTTACTAATTAAGTAAATTGTTTAATATTTTTCACAGGTCCACCTATCACATCAATACCATTACCCCAAATTCGGTCTATATCATCAAAATCCATTTTGAAACAGACGAAACGATCAATTTCACAATTTTTTCAAACTTTTTTTTTCTATAATTTTCTCATCATTTTATAAAATGAACTTCATTTCCATCTGAATTCAAAACATTTTCTGTTAGTTATAGTAAGTCATAGGGTGACCTCTATATTTAAAAATCGCCGATAATTATTTCAATTTATTTATTTTTACTATTACTTTCAATGTAATTTGTTATTGAAGATATTATATCTTTGTTTGTAATGATATGCGCGTTATATTTCGGCCGGTATTATTGTATGTACTATAGTCACGAAGAAATAATATACTATTCCTTCATGACTATAGTCTACTCGATGAGATTAGATGAATTACGATATAGTAAATATAAAGTGAAAATTAATTATTTTGAAATTGAAAAATTAATTAACATATATATTGAAAAATTGTTAAAAATTATTTTTAAAGATAACTATTGAATTAAAGGTATAGAAATGCAATTTTAAACAAAAAACATATATATAATGTGAAAACTACTTGAATGTTTCAATGAAACTAATTTCTACTAAAACTTACATTTTTTGGAATTAGCTTAAAAGGTTATTGATTCATTCATCAAATTCATTTCTTTTGATTAAAATGCAACTATTTCATGAAAAAAAATTTTCTTGCTTGGAAAAATTAAATTTTGAACTTGAAAATTAGGTATTTGATTTAAAATTCGTCTTTCTTTTGAATTCAACTGTTTTTTATTTTATATGGAAATTTTTTGATCGGGATATCAACTATTCAATTTTTCTTTGAAAATTCATCTTTTTTGGCTCAAAGTTATACTACTTTGTTGAAAAGTAATTTTTTTGGCTGAAAATTTTATTAGTTTAGAATAATTGTTTCGAAATTGTTTAGGATTGTTTAGAAAAGTTTAGAAAATTGTGAACAAAAACGAAATAGTTCACTTTTCAGATAAAAAAAAAATTTTGAACCAAGAAAAATAAGGTTTTAACGAGATATTTGAATTTTAAAACAAAAATAATTAACTTTCAACCAAAAAGATGAATTTTCGAAGAAGATTAATTTTCTACCAAAAAGTCGAGTTTTCAAGTTCAAATTAATTTTTCACCAAAACTTTTGAAAGGTTTTTTTTTATATAAATAATCATTGATCAGTAATTTGGGAATCCCTAGTCATTTTCTAACAAATATTTAATTGCTTAAACAATTCTAATTTGTTTAAACATTTAAGAGTATTCTGAAAAAGCAAAGTAAAACATAAAAATATGTCAATCTTTCGAAAAATAGCAACAAAAAAATGTAAACAAAATAATTGTTTAAGAAATTTTAATTTGTTAAGCATCTACGATCATTCATAATAAACAAATTAGTACTTAAACATATTAAAATTTAGTGAGAAAATGTTTCTCCTGCTTTTTTTGGTACAATTCATGCTTGAACAAATACGTATTATTTAAATAATTGTAAAATTATTTAAACAAATTATTTTATTATCATATTAACATATTAACATAACAAATTAACGTAACATAATATTAACATATTAGTTATTTATATTAACGAAAAACGCAATATTCTAGTATTATTCAAAGAGAATATTAATAGTTGTCTTTTTTTTAGAAAATTACTCTTTTTTATTCAAAATTCATTAAGAATTTAAACATTTGGTTGAAAATTAGTTTTTTTTTCTATTGAAAATTAATTTTTCAACTAAATATTCAATTATTCTATTTTTCGTCAAAAGCTTATTCTTTCAACTTAAAATTAAACTATTCTATTTTTTGTTGAAAATTTTTATCTTTTAGTTGGAAATGCTTCTATTTTGTCGAACATTTGTCTTTAATGGTAGAAAATTAACCTTCATAGTCAGAAATTCAACTATTATGTTGAAAATTCCATTCAAAATTAAAATTATTCATTAAAAATTCATGCATTTTGATAAAAAAATTTTAATAATTAAGTATCAGAATTTTTAGATTCTTTAAATAAATACAATGGATCAATCGACTCGAAAGAAAATTAGTAAAAAATTGCTAATTCTATTCTTCAAGATATCTCCTGTTTCAATATTGAAAAACAACTGATTGCTTAGTATAAATATATAAATTTATTTGAGACTGTATATGTTAATTAATAAAACTTTATAAAACTGGAAAAGTTAAAAATAGACAAATTTATTAGAATAATACCTTTTTTTTGATAAAATGTTAAATAATTGAAAGTGAGTTTGAAAGACTCCAAGAAGAATGAAACAAAAACTAAAAATTTAGAAAAAAATCCATTGAACTGAATGGAATTGATTTAATTTAAAATAATTTGAGAAAATTAATAAAAAATCCAGAGATAATAGAATAATTCTGGATGAATTATCAATGATAATTAATAATTAATATAAAATTTGATTAAAGCATCTTTAGTCAAAATAATTGATTTTTACCCAAGAAAAAGAGAATTTCCAATACAAAAAATCTAATTTTCAATCAAACTGAGTTGATCAAAAAAATTAATTCTGAACAAAATGTGTTATAGCTAATATTTTCATCAAAAAATGGTCCAATTTCCAATAAAAAGCTCTTGAATGAAACAAAAAAGTACGAATTTTCAACAAAATAGTTGAATTTTCAACCAGAAGAGTTTTTTCAATCAATAAACAAAAAAGAATACGATCCAAAATGTTGAGTTTTAAAGTAAAAAAGACGAATTTTTGAAAAAAGTGGAATTTAAAACACAAAAATATGAATTTTCTACCAAAATAAGTGAAAATGAAATTTCAACTGAAAAGACCAATTTTTTTAGCAGAAGTTTATTTATTTTCAACGAGAAAAAAAAACTAAGTTTAAAAGAAAATTGTTCAACTTTTAACCAAAGTAATAAACTTTTGATTAAAATGATGCATCTTCAATCAAAAAAATAAAGTTTCAACCAAATAGTTGAACTTTCAACCCAGACGGTAAATTTTCCACGAAAAAAGACAAATTTTCAAAAAAATAGATGAATTATTAACTCAAAAAGATTAATTTTCAATTAAAAATACTGTTTTCTGCGAAAGAAATTAAGTTTTAACAAAAATAATCAATTTTCTACCAAAAAAAAAATAATGTTTAACAAAATACATGAATATTCAACCAAGGAGGTTAATTTTCAACATAATTGATAAATTTTTAACAAAAAAAGAATAGTTTAATTTGAATTTGGAGAAATAAGCTTTTAACGAAATAAAATCAAGAAGATAAAAAAAAATAAAAATCTATATGAATTTTCAACCAAAAAGATCATTTTCAACCTAGCAGATGAATTTTCCGAAAAAAAGTTAATTTTCAAGTAAATACGAATTTTCTACAATTCAGTTGAATATTTAACCTATGGTTTAAAAATTCATCTGTATTATAGAAAATTCGTCTTTAAGACTGAAAATTAAACAGTTTATAGGAAAATTCAACTAATTGGTCACAAATTAATATTTTGGTTAAAAATTGAATTTTTTTCTGAAAATTCGTCTATTTTTTTGAAAATTTCAATTTTTTCCCTGGAAATTCATATAAATTTGAGTTGAAAATTCAACTGTATTATAGAAATTTCATTTATAAGCTTGAAAATTCAACAATTTGGAGGAAAATTCATCTTTTTGTTCGAAAAATAACTTTTTTGTTGAAAATTCATCAATTTGTTTCAAACTTAACTTTTTTGTTAAAAATTCATATATTTGTGGTTAAAAATTAAACTGTATTAGAGAAAATTCGTCTTTAAGCTTAAAAATTTAATAATTTAAACGAAAATTGATCTAATTGTTTAAAAATTGATTTTTTTAAATATTCTTTCATTCAGTGGAAAATTAACTTCTTTGTTCAGAATTAATATATTTTCGTTGAAAATGCAACTGTATTAATGGAAATTTGTCTGATTAGCTTCAAATTGAAAAACATTGTGGAAGAAAATTCAAATAATTGGTTGTAATTTAAATTTTTCGTTGAAAATTCATCTATTTTTTTGAAAATCAACTTTTTTGCTGAAAATTTATAAATTTGGTTGAAAATTAACGTTTTTATTGAAAATTCATATTGGTTTGAAAATTCACCTGTATTGTAGAAAATTCGTTTTCTAGCTTGAAACATCAATAATTTCGTAGAAAATTCAACTAATTGGTTGAAAATTAATATTTTTGTTGAAAATTCATCTATTGGGTTGAAAATTAACTTCTTGTTGCAAATTAATATATTTTGATAAAAAATTAAACTTTAATATAGAAAATTTGTCTTTTTAGTTTGACAATTTAGCTAATTCGTTGCAAATTAATGTTATTGTAGAAAATTAAATTTGTCTTGAAAATTCGTCTATTCGGTTGAAAATTGACTATTTTGTTGAAAATTCAAGAATGTTGAGAAAAATTCAACAGATTGTTGATAATTTCAGTTTTTGCTGAGAATTCATCTACTTGGATGAAAATGAATAACAATTTGAATTGTTTCCTTTATATCATTATTTTTTTTTATAAAATTATCAATTGCGTATTTAAAAAATTAAAATTCGAAACTTTATTCTCAAAGGCCAAGGGGCCTCCCACTCTATAAAAATAAATTTATATCTTTTTTTTTGCATCCGACGCCTCAATTTTGATAAAAAAGATACATTTTCAATAGAATACATCAATTTTCCAAGAAGTATTTAAATTTTTATGTAAAAAAGATGAATTTGCAGAAAAAAATAGAATAGCCTAATTTTCAGTTGAGAAATATGTTTTAAAGAGAAGAAAAAAAATTTCCAAGAAAATAGTTGAATTTCACACCATACAAATGAATTTTCTACCAAAAAGATTAAATGTCTATGATAAAATGTCGATAAAAAAGTTAGGTAAGGTTTTATTTACAAAAATTAATTTTCAATCAAAAAATTGATTTTCAACCAAAAAATTGATTTTTCAACTCAAAAGATTAATTTATACCAAAAAATTATAATTTTCAACAAAATACAGAAATTTTGAAACAATTAAATTTTAATTTTCAGCTGAAGAAGATTCATATTCAAACAAACATAATATAGTTAAATTTTCATTTGAAAATAAATTTTGCCATAAAAAAAAAACAATTTTCGAACCAGACAAATGAACTTTGAACCAAGAAGATTAACTTTCCACCACAGAAGATAAAGACTCAAAAAAATACAGGAATTTAAACCAAATAGTTGAATTTTCAACTGAAGAATAAAAATTTTTAACCAAACATGAAATAGTCAAATTTTCAGTCCAAAACGTAATTTAAACAAATGTTAACAAAATAGTAAAATTTTGAAAAAAAAATTTTTTTTCAACTGTAATGATGAATCATCAACGAAATGAATGAATTCTTAAGAAAGTAGTTCCACTTACAAGTAAGTAGAGCAAGTAGTTGAATTTTGAACCAAATAAAGTTTTTCTGTCGCTATTCACGATTAGCGGATTTCTTGAAAATTAAATTAAATGAAAAACTTAAATAAAACCTAAAACTGAAGTCAAATTTACAGAATGATTCGAGCAAGAACTGATTCAAATACCCTGTCAAATTTTGAATGTTAAAAAAATATTGAAAGAACAATTTAATAAAAATTGAAGGTCAATAAATGAATATGTTGGTAAATTAAAAAAAAAATTTTAATATGAAAAAATGCATCGAATTCAGTAAGTCTAAAATGTGTTTCGAAAAATTCGACGAAATCCGGAGATTTTCAAAAAAAAAAATCAAAAGAATTTATAAGAAATAAACATATTCGGTTACACGCTGTCAGTTAACGAACGTCTGACTAAATATTGATTCAATCACTTGCCCACTGCAAAGCGTAAAGTGTCATAAATGGTACAGCAGAGTGGTCCAAAAATGCATTGTAATTTTTTTTTCTTCGAATTTTTGGGAATAACTTTCACAAATTTGTTCGAATCCACACAAAAATAAGTTTTTTTTAAAGAAGGTATTTAGAGGTGGCGCAAGCCCTATGCAGTTTAACACGTGTTTCTCAAAAGAAAAAAAATACGTTTTTGTACATTTTATTCAGAATCCTTAATATGAGCTGAATTGAGTTGAAACTTAATATTTCTTTCTACAATTATAGAATATGAAGAAAATATTAACTTTTAAATATCACCCCCATAAGTTTGTTTTATAGGTTCCCAAAAAAAAACCATAAGTGAAAAAATGGGCTTTGCGAGTTTTTGGCGCTAATTATGACTTTTTTTGCGTTTTTTCAAATGAAAAGTATTTCGAATACGTAAAATAATATTTCATACTAATAATTATATGTTTCAATAAGTTGTTTAAACATTTTATTACTGTTCGTAAAAAATTCAGTTTTGAATGTAGATAGAAAAACGCTTTTTTTCATCAAATTTTCCACTTTTTGTCCAATTTCCAACTAGGAAAAGGTAATAAAGTTCATTGATGTCAACAAACATAATTGTTTAAACAATTTATTTTGATTGTTAATAGTATTTTCTCAGAATAATGTTGGAAAATTTCAGTTTTTTCTGAAATTCCTAACTTTTTGTTCACCTTTCACTTGAAGTGAGTTGATATTCAATGTAATATAGCAAAAATAATTGTTTACATAAATTACAAACATGTACATATAATGTAAAAATTACTTGAATTTTGCAATAAAAATAATTGTTGAATGCTTTTTATATTGTGAACTCATTGATTAATTAATTAATAACTGATTCTATTAAAACTGACATTTTCTGGAATCAGTTTAAAAGTTTATTCATAATTCAAATTATCAGAAATGAGAGTTCAAATTTGAAACAAAATATGAAGTAAAAATACATATTATTATTATTATTTGATTCTATCAAATATTAAATTTTCTGAAATTATTCAAAAGCTCATTAATAAATAAAATGTTCTTAAATGAATGAATAATTTCATGTTTTTATGTCGTAATCAGTTCAATTAATTATTAGTCAATTTATTTTGTTCAAAATTTCAAATTAAATAAGGATTGAATTAAATTTGTTTCTCAATCAAGTAACATAAATTGATTATTTACTTTGAGGTTGTGTAATTGAATCTGGGCTATAATTTTTATAATAAAAGTTTAATTTTTCTTTAGAATACCTCCATTAGAATTATATAATCCTTTTAAATATCTCCTATGTTGTTAAACAAGTATCTTAATTGCATTTTCAAAATTATGTGTACAGATATATTTTTTTTTTAAATTTATTTTGAAAGGTCATTATGAATTAAATATATAAAAATGCAATTTCAATTTTGAAGAAGAATATAATGTGAAAATTATTTGTACGTTTTGATGAAAATACTTGTTTAATGCTTGTTATGTAGTCAAATAATTATTTAATCATTAACTTATTATATTTAAACTTGAATTTTCTGGAATTAGTTGAAAAGGTTATTAATAAATCAAATTTTCATAAATTAAAGTTCAAATTAAAACAAAAAAATTAGGTAAGAATTATATGGATGTTTTAATAAAAATTAAAGTTCATAGATTCTTATTTTGTGAAATGGTTAATTAATTATTATCTGATTAATTTTTTTCACGATATTAAATTAAATGAAGATTACATTTTTTGTTCTAAATTAAGTAACATTAATTGATTGTTTACTTGGAGGTTATATAATCAAATATTGGATATAATTTGTATAATAAAAGTTCATTTACATTTAAAATACCTCTATTACAATTACGTAATTTCTCTCAATGTTTGTGATATTATGAAATGATTATTTGAATTTAATTTTCAAAATTATATGTAAATATGTTTTAATTTTTCTCAAGTTACTAAAAAGAGTTACTAATCAATCAAATTTTTATAAATGAAAGTTGAAATTAAAAAAAAAGGAAAGTAAAAATTGTTTGAATGCCTGAATTAAAATTATAGTTGAATGATTTTTACGTTGTTAACAGATTAATTAATCATTAGCTGATTAATTTTTTTCAATATTAAATTACATAAACATTAGATTGATCAATTGATTATTTAACTGAAGGCCATGTAATTGAATATTGACCATATTTTTTATAATAAAAGATTATTTCTGTTTTAAATACCCCTATTGACCTATTCCAATTGTATAATTTTTCTAAATTTTTTGGTTTCGTGAAATAAGTATCTGAATTCTTCTTTCAATATAATATGTACATATTTTTTGCTTTTCTATAGAATTAGTTAAAAAGATTATTATTAATTCAAATTTTCAGAAAATATTAAGTAAAAATTATTCGAATGTTTGTATTAAAAGAACTGTTTATTGCTCTTTATGTTGTGAACTAATTAATTATATATTAAATGATTCTATTTCATTAATAAATTAAATTTTTAGAAATAAAAGTTCAAATATTTCATATGAAAAAAGGTAACCTCCATCTTGTGTAACATTGTGGTATAGAAGGAATCGTTATTGAATCGAATATTGGATATGATTCTTATGATAAAAGTTTATTTAGATTTAAAATACCTCTTCCAATTTCATAATTTTCAAAATGTTCACGATGATGTAAGATGCTTATCTAAATGCAATCTTAAAAATGGTACGTAAATGTGTTTGAAGTTTTTATCGAATTAGCTAAAAAGATTATAAATAATTTAAATTTTTAGAAAAATATGAGAAAAAAAATTATTTTGAAGTTTCAGTGCGAATAATATTATGGGTTGTGAAGTGAGTATCTGAATTAAATTTTCAAAGTTATATGTTATTTGAACATTATAATATAATAATTATTTAATGATTTAGTGATGTTTCTTCTTTCACAGATTTACAAAAATGGCGGTGAAATCAGGATTTGAATTCAATTTTTAAATTTACATGTGCATATGTTTTCATTATTTATTAATGTTTTCTGACACGCTCTTCTGTTTCTATAAAAATGTATTCAAACATTCTAGTGCAAATGAATGTTCAATGATTTTGATATTGAGAACTGAGAATCGGATCAGAATAGGATTTTTTTTAATTATAGGTATTAATTTGTTAATAATTTAGCTATGTATATTGATGCTTACATTTAAAAAATGGACGTGAAAGTACCCGTAAATGTCATTGTACAAAAACTACTTTTTCTTCTTCAAAATAATGAATTACATTTACTGAATAAATTTTTTGAGGATATAATTTCAGCAAGAATTTGATTAGTCAAGAAATTTGAGCGGATAAATAGTGATTCGAAAATTGAGTAAGGGAGATAAATGAACAAAAAAAGTGAGCGCGCGCACGTAATAGTCTAGTATCTTATAAAGGCAAGGTAAAATTCATACATGGTTTTTCTCTATTCAGGCTTTTATCAACTGTTGGTATCCACCAAGTTCTTATCCGCCTCTGATAGTGCACTTTTAGTTACCTTGTGCTTTCTACTTTATCATCAGTAGTGCAATTCCGTTTAGCCATAAGATCAACCGAATACTAATAATACTAATTAATAATAATTAATACTTTGTTTCCTGAAGGATGTTGGATTGCGTCTAGTTAAGGGTTGCCTCAAAAATTAAAAAAAAATCGCGTTAAAAATTTTCCTTTTAAATTTATCATTTCCATAATCAATGTTTCTTTTCCTAGAATTTTTAGTACCTCTATTGGTTCTCATACCACGTTTTTTTTGTCACCTTCTTGACCGGCGATCTCATCTTCATGTTGCCTCTTTTTGCACCCTTTTGGCCTTTGCACCTTCTGCCAATATTAATGATTCCGGCTTCTCCATTCAACTTGTACCTTGTCCCAGAGATGTCGCCATTTTGTTATTCTTTCTGCGTGATCTTCAACTCACAACTGCGATTTCTCTTTTTAGCCAAAAGCCTTAAAGTAACGAACCTATCTCTCTAAATCGGAATTAGTAGAAATTTTACTAATTCAATAAGTAGCATTGTATCTGACTGTTAAATTAGTAATTTTATCACTTTCTACTATATGAAATGGTAAGATTTATGTTACTAAATAAATAAGTGAGGGTATTCTACTAATCTGTTTAGTAGTAACAACTTATTAATTAGAAGAGTAGAAATGAATTGCTAAGGAAACATAATTTAACAATTTTTAAAATACATTCTGCTGTTTTTTGAGTTTTAATTAAAAAAGGTTAATTTTTTGTCAATACACCATCTATTTCTCCAATGCAGCTTGAATGTGAACTCGTGAAATTGGTTAGAATAACTATAGCTATTGTTCGTTCCCAAAATGTTCCGGAGTTTGTGAATAAGTGGATTCTGATGGCAAAGAGTGGGTTAGAACAGCAATTGATTTCAGGGTGAATCTTTTATCTTGGCTTCTTTAAAATGGGTAAGATTTTGTTTAATATTAGTAATTAGGTGAATAGTTTAGAGGGAATTGGGAAAGTGTCGCTGAAGAAAGTCAGGTTAACTAAAATTTATTTTCAGAAAAATTCAAGACCTTCGAGGAATACAGTGTGCAAGAATTGGCTAAAATACTTGAAAACCACTTAGATTTAGACACTGTAACGAAACTAGAATTTGTTAAAGATCCCTAAATTAAAAATATTGATTTAATCCCCAGAAACTGAAAAAGAATTTATAATAAACTCGCGAAACTGAGGACTTTTTCCGAGTCGATTGAAAAAAAGAGAAATATTTGAATGGCTCCGTACTATGAAAAATTATTTAACAAAAAACTTGACATATCTGGATAGAACTTGAAATATCCGGAATCAATCAAAGACAAGTGTACAACTGTAAAGCCGTACATTGTATGGTGCAAACTCACAAAGCTCTCCACCAAGCATTATATTATATTTCAATAGTTATATCTAGCTAAAGGAAAAACAGTTACGATTGAACTAACTTGTTTTTTAATCGGACCTAATTCGACTTTAATAATAGAATAATATATTTGAATAAACTTCTCTTCGTTGAAAAAACAGTTTTTAAATTTACTTGAGACTACCCTTTGAAATAGTAACCAGCAATACATTTACCAATTCATTTAGTAGTAGCATTACCAATTCCTTTAGTAGATATAGCTACTAATTCATTTAGTCAGATTAGAAATGGTGTTAAAGCGATGTTGTTTGTCTGAGTAAAATAAGTTTATATAAATAATACATGTAGATGGTAAAAAGAAACTGACATACTTCAGACCAAAAGTAGATTTTGATGTTATAAATCCTTTATTTCTGCCAACGTTTCGAAAACTTTGTCGTTTTCCTCTTCAGGACGTTAAATTTCAAAATTCGTCAAATATTCGTCAATTACTTATAAAAAAATCATCTTCCTCCTCACATCTCTATAAATATGAAATAATAATTAGTTTTTATAAATATCACTTGAATAGAAAATACATTCTTTTTTAGGTTAGAAATTTAAATTGAGAAATTTACCTTCAAGGAGCTTCATTTTTGGTAAGAAATTTGGCTTAAATTTTGAAAAATTTAAATTTGTTTACAAAAATTGATAAATTGATACTGTTAAAAACATTTTAATAATAATGTAATAGTAATGTACAACATTACGATACTGTACGCTTTCACAACAAAACTTGTAAATGCACCGTCGACATGTAAAATAATATATGCGCCAATGAGCATAATATACTACTATGTGACGACAGTGCATTTACAAGTTTTGTTGCGATAGCGTACAGTATCGTAATGTTATATATTACGATACTCTGCGGTGTCGCATAAAAACGCGTTAATGCAACGGAGTCACATAAATAGAATTATTACTTTCAATTTCATGTGTAAATTTAAGTCTTGGATGATAAGAATTAAATTGATTTATAACGTAAAGTAGTTTATCTTTCGGTAATATAATAAAAGTATCATCAAAGTATCTAAAATATGTGTGCAAAGAAAAATTTAAATTTTTTATAACATTTGATTCTAAGTCTTGCATAACTAAATCAGCTAATGTTGGAGAAATTGGAGAACCCATAGGTGTTCCAAATATTTGTCTGTAAAAATTATTATTAAATTTAAATACTGTTTGTTCCACTAAAAACTTTATTCCTTCTTTAAATTGTTCTATAGGTAAATCTGTATAGTTTTTTATATAAATCCATCAACTTAAAATACTATTGATAACTAAATCAATTGGCACATTTGTGAATAATGAAGAAACATCTAAAGAAACCATGATATGATCAGATGGAATTATTTTATTAATTATGTTATTTTCAAATTCATAAGAATTTTTTACTTGATATGTTGGTATTATTAATGATTTTTTAAGTATGATATTAAATATATTATAGTTAACTTTGTCTGGAATATCAACGTTACTAAAATTCATTATCCACGAATCTTTAGCATCACAGTTATTTGTATCTTTGTGTTTATTAATAATAATAGGTGCTTGAACTTTACTATCTATTTTAAAATTTTTTTTTTTTTCCAATCTTTGTTTATCATTTAAATTATTTTTTGAGGTATTTAATTGCATTTCTAAAATGTTTGTATATATATTAGTAGGTAATGAATTTCTTAAATTTATTTTGATATTATTAAAATGTTGTTTTAAGTATTCTAAATGGATATTTAAGTCTTTAATTTCATCATTAAGCAATCGTCGTTCTGAAGATTCTAACATGAAATTAACATGGTTTTTTGCTCTGTAACTAAAAAATTGTAAATTTCTAACATTCCTAGTAGCATTAGTAATATTCTTTGGTAATAAATTTTGAAACCTACAATTGACAAGAAATGATTCTCTAGTTTTTATATTATTAATTCTCTTGTTCAAATTGATGAACTTTTTCACATCTGTGAAAGTTAAATTTAATTTTAATTATGAAGATGTTGGAATTCGATGACAAAAATCCTTAGTAAGGATAAACTTCAAAATTTTACAATGACAATATAATAAATTATGTCGAAAGATAATATTAGTTAAAATGATGATTGTGTTTTAAGCGATGTTGTTTGTCTGAGTGATATAAAGTAATAATAATATATAGATATTGTTTTCTTGACATACTTCAGACCAAATAAAAAAGGAGGTTAGTTGCTGAATCCTTTATTCTGTAGCCAACGTTTCAAAAACATAATGTTTTCCTCATCAACACAAATATTTTTTTTTTGAAGTTCATCAACATCAACATCTTAATAATTATAGTCCAATACATAATGTAATTATGGATTCTCTGATTTAATTTGAAAATAAATAAATAAAATAATAAAAAAATAAAAAATTATATTAATATATTATATTAAATAATTATATGTTAAAAATGCAAATACTTGGTTAAAAATCAACCTGTTTAGGTTCCAAATATAATTATTTTGTTAAAAAATCGTCTTTTGGCTTAAAAATTAATCAATTTGGTTAATAATTTTCTTCTTTCTTGACTATGAAATATTCCTTGGGTGAAAATTCAACTATTTTCTTGAAAATTTCCGTTTTTTAGTAGAAAACTAATCTTTCAATTGAAAATTCATATTCTTTGAAAACAATTCCGCTATTTGGCTACAATTTCTGTGCTTACATGATTGAAAAATATTTCTTAGTTGAAAGTACAACTGTTTCGTTGAAAATTGATTTTCTAGGCTAAGAATTCAATTATTTTGTTAAAAATTCATTGACTTAACTTCTAAATTTTTTATGTTTCTACTCTTTTCAAAAATCTTAATTGGTTGAGAGTTCCACTGATGTATTGAAAATTTGTCAATTTTGATAGAAAATTAATTTACTGGATAGAGAATTCATCTTTTTAGGAAAAAATTCTATTTGTCTAAAAATTAACTTGTTTGTTGAAAATTCATATTCTTAAATTGAAAATAAAACAGTTTGCTCAAATTTTGTTTACTATTTTGATTGAAAAATCATCCATGATTTAAAATTCAACTATTCTGTCGAAAATTAGTCCTTTTGGTTGTCAATTCAATTATTTATTTAAAAATTCGTCTTGCTATGAAATTAATCTGATGATTTCAAAATTCATCTATTTGGTAAAAAAATCCACTATTTGGATGAAAATTGTCCTAATTGTTGAACGCTTGACATTTTGGATTGAACATTCAAAAATTTGGTGAAATATTTATTTTTCTATTTTTTTTTAAATTAATTTTCTAATGTTAAATTTTGTCGATCTACTGGTCAAATAATTTTCTGGTGAAACGAGAAAAAATCTGCCTAAGTCCGGATTTGAACCTGGAATGACACTTTCCATGAGTGGAGCGTCAACCAATTACGCCACCGAGGCCGGCGCAGATAATTTCTCATTCCTCGTACATCCATAGGATGACGTGAATCTACGTCTTATTTTAAACTGTGGGTTTAGTGACTCATTCTAGTCTGAATAAATTTCACCGAATCTGAATAATTTAATGTAGGATGTTATTTTTTGTCGACCAGGGTAATTAATTAACTAATTTTCTGACGTTAAATTTTGTCGATCTACTGGTCAAATAATTTTCTGGTGAAACGAGAAAAAATCTGCTTCATCCCGGATTTGAACCGGCCTCGGTGGCGGAATTGGTGAACGCTCCACTCATGGAAAGTGGCGTTCCCGGTTCAAATCCGGGCTGAGGCAGATTTTTTCTCGTTTCACCAGAAAATTATTTGACCAGTCGATCGACAAAATTTAACATCAGAAAATTAATTAATTAATTACCCTGGTCGAAAAAAAATAACATCTCACATTAAATTATTCAGATTCGGTGAAATTTATTCAGACTAGAATGAGTCACTAAACCCACAGGTTAAAATTAGACGTAGATTCACGTCATCCTGTGGATGTACGAGGAATGAGAAATTATCTGCGCCGGCCTCGGTGGCCTAATTGGTTAACGCTCCACTCATGGAAAGTGGCGTTCCCAGTTTAAATCCGAGTTAAGGCAGATTTTTTCTCGTTTCACCAGAAAATTATTCGACCAGTAGATCGACAAAATTTAAAATCAGAAAATTAATTAATTAATTACCCTGGTCGACAAAAAATAACATCTTACTTATATCCCTTGCT
The DNA here is from genome assembly GCA_932178445.1 of Andricus quercusramuli. NCBI lineage: Eukaryota > Metazoa > Arthropoda > Insecta > Hymenoptera > Cynipidae > Andricus > Andricus quercusramuli. The sequence goes on from CAKNXH010056679.1 coordinate 18,766, forward strand.
TTAAGTGATAGCATTTTGGTCGCTGAAGTCTGTTAAAGTATTATGTATGCATTTTTTGTGTTTATTATTATTATTTTTATTGTATTATTCTTTTTATAATTCATCTTTTGTTTTGGCTTTCATCAAATAAAATCTAAGTAAAAATGTTGACTTGAAAGGAAGGAGGATTTTCATTTTTGTGACGCCACTCTGGAGGGTTCAAGCTTCGCGTGATGATCTGAGACGGAGAGACGTGGAAAAACTCTTCAAAATAGTATGACGTACTTTTTGAACGGTCCCAATTTTCACAATTTTTTTTTTAATTAAGTCTGTGCTTTTAAGCTTCTTTTATACATGCTCCCCAGAGTTCTGGCACCAGTAATGTTAATTTCATCGAAGCCAAATTTTTGCATATCTCTTCTACACACTTGGTACCAAGAAGCGACATAATCGTATCGTCCGATGTCAAAACCGAACGCCTGAAATCAAGATAAAAATCTTTTATTGAAATTTAACCCAAAAGTTAATAAATATAAATATATTCATTCCGATTGGAAATTTACCTCTGCAGTAGTGACAGTAGTAATGATACTAAAATCAGCCACAGTTATAGAATTCCCAGCGACGAATCTGCCGTCTTGAAGAAATACGTTCAGAACTTCAAATGATTTTTCCAAAGTTTGAATATCTTCTTCACGAGATTTGTCTACTCTTCCCAAAATAACTACAAACTGCAAATTTGAGAAAAAGATGTTATTAATTTCTCATCTGTAATGGAAATGAAATATTTAATATTTATTTAAAGAATTTTCGTAATATCATTTATGACTGAGGCACCAGATGCAAAAAAAAAATGAATGAATTTTTTTGACTTTTTGTTTGACTTGCGAAACCAATCAGTAGAGATGGTACCATTATCATTTTTGATGATGCTAATATTCAGAAAGTTAATAGTATCATTTTTTTCCATTTCATGTGTTAATTGTAATCTTTTGTGAATTGAGTTAAAGGATTTTATAGTAACATCAATTTTATCAATTCTAGCCGGATAAGTATTTTCTGTTTAAGATGTTGTCTCTGTATGTTAGAGCCTAAAAAGCCCCTTAGCCTCCACTTTTTAGTTTTATCAAAAGTTTTATTTTGTATAGATTTTAAGGGGTTATAATCAATTTTTTATAAGTTGTGTTATCATTTAACATCAATTCCATTTTGTTATAGTAATCTTGTTTGTTAAGGATAACAGTAACATTACCTTCATCAGCGCGTGTTATCAAAAGATCTTTATGTCCTTTGAGAAAGGTTTTAGTTGCAGTAATATTTTTAGAAATAATTCTGTCTGAATCAGAAATTATGCTAGGTTTTTCTATGTATTGATTAGACAAGTTTAAAGAGAGCATTTATTAGAGTACATTTATTTTTGTTCAAATTAGTGTTGATGTGATTTGTTAACCTGAGAATTTGATGTCAGGTACTTCTGTTTTCTCTGAAGCCGAATTGTTCAGGAGTCAAGATTTTATTCTTAGTTTCATAGTCAATTATTCTATAGTAAATTACATTCCTTAACAATTTTACTTATGGTGGGCAATAGACTGATTGGCCTGTAGCCGGCAGATGACTGTTTTCTGAAACAATGTTCTCGATGCCACCCAGACCCATTGCTTTTTGGGTTTCAACCCTTTAACCATCCTTTCAATTTCTTTAGGGGAGGTAAGATTGATGTCCTCTACAATAATTCTTTGATCGGCTAATTCGTTTCACTTAGAATTGATAAGATCCTCAGTAGCAGTGTCTCCTATCTCAGATGACATGCAATGGACTTTTTTATAATGTGCGGCTAATAAGTTGGACTCACCAGGGTTACTATGAACAAGCCCGTTTTCATCTCTCAAGGCAGGTATGGCTTGCATACCAGTTTTTAAGAAGCATTTTGTCATTTTCGATATAGAATTATCTTGCGGGTTGTGGCTATCACAAGGACTATCAAGCTTATTATTCCAGTTTTCATTATTGTTCTTTGAAAATTTTCTATTAATAGTGTTTGTGGAAGTCCCATGTCGAAATCGCTGGTATCTATGACATTAAATGATCTTTCTCCTGTTGCTGTACCGTTTCCAGTATACTCCAACATAGCACACGTAGCGGATATCCTTGACTTTTTCAAGATCCGTGTTATGCGGAAAATCTGATAAGTAGATAGGTTGATCTAAGGGAATATCACCCTTGGTCTTTAGGACTCTGATTTTGTGACATCCAACACCCTGCCATTACAAATCATCTTCAAGTTTCTTGTCAGTCATGTTCGGAAGTCCTTTTAACACTATTCCCTTTGTCTTCGGTTCCCTTACGGATCATGCGTAATCATCCAGTTCATGAGAGATCATTATAGGCAGCATCTTCTTTTCCTTTCCAGTTGTTGCGTTGACTTTCTCTTGCTGGAAATCCTTTGTTACATCCTGATTTTCGTCCATTTCTTCATCCTGGTTAGGATTGGCCTTGTCACACTCCTTATCTTTCTGGAGAATCTCATATTGATCGCTGAGACGCATTGTGGTGGGCTCTTCAGGATCATTGTTAGGTTTTTTAACAGGCCTGAGGCCCCACTCGTCGGGGATTTTTAAGTCTTGTTTCCACTCACGTGAATGCTAGGGACATTGCACAACACTACAACTACAATGCACTTCATTCGGTACCGGCTTTTTCAAGTTAGCAATGATGCACGCCATACAACTCCGTCAAAATAATCAGGACAGATGCGAGCCAGACACCTTCATCTGCCTGATAGTCAATTCAGAAAACAATCCAAAATCCGGATCCGATCATCAACATAATGATCACAATCATCACAATTGAGTCAAGATGATATCACAGTGATGCAACACAGTCTATCTCTCACGACAAAATCGGTCGAAGCAATGAATCTTTAGCTCACATGGTCCCAACAGTACTTTTCAAGACTTCGCTTCGGTGGCAGCGCCGCATGCGCGGTGCAGGCGAGTGGGGGTATTGGCAGAATCACGCGGATTGGTCTGCGCTCAGCGTGCTCAACTTTACTGGCGAGGATCGTTTTCGTTGCGCAAGGGTTTTGCACGATTGGCTAGCGCTCGCCACGTGAAAGTTTACAAGAGTGGAAGGAATATCGAAGTCGCGTTTGCGCTGTGGGATACAACAAAGACTTCAAAGTTTTTACGCGGATGCAGTGATCCCAACTGCGGTATGTAGACGTACTGCGCTTGCGCTAGAACACTCAAGAGGAACACGATGCGACAACACGTTACCATGGCAATCATAAGTCGTCACGTGTTCCTCCTACACATAGTTAGCGCAAGCGCAGTACCTCAACATGCCAAAGTTGGCGTCACTGGGCGGGTGGGTGACTCGAAACGAATCTGCTGGCTTGAAAAAGTACATTCGGAACATAAAATGATTTTTCCAAAGTTAAAAAAAAAAATACAAACTGCAGATTGGAAAGAATGAGACATATCTGACCTGCAATGAGAAAGTAAGAGTACAATTTTTTAAATAATTTTCGTAATATAATTAGGAATGAAGGGGTCAAGAAGAAAGATTTATGTAAATGAGAGTGGAGTACTTGGGTTTCAGTGAAGATTATCATAAAATTAAATTCATCACCAAATTTTTTTTGTACATCTCTTTTTTGCATCCGGCTTCTCACTTATGTATACTTGTTTGTTTTCGATGTGGGTGGTTGAGCCTGCGAGGTCTTTCCCGGACGCTTAAGGTAAAAAGCCAATTGTGCCACTGTGTATACTTACATAAGCTTTAAAGACGTTCGCATACAATGTTCCAATATCGAAATATAATCTTTGATCAACAAGCCCCTTTTTGCGTGGATCTTTTGGATATAGGGCATCATTTTTAGCATATTTGCTAACCAGGTATATCATTATCGCCCGGCTGAAATATTTGATCAAGGTTATTCAATTATAATTTGTAGTTGATAAATAGTTTGAATATATAATTGAAAACAGAGTTCGCATTGAGTAATTAGTATAATATTCACTAGGATTGTCAAAAAAGGCCTTTCTCTGAAAAGTGAAAACGCTTTTCGATTTTTTGATTTTACGAAAATATAAGTCAAATAATAAAGTTTGACCCCTAGAAGAACTCGATCGGATCATTGACTGATGAATTATTCTGGAAGAAACATCCTGTTTTCGGCTAGAAAATTTAACAATATGGGATTGACTTCACCAATTTGCTAGAAAATTTAGGTATTTGATCAAAAGTTAAACTCCTTTTTAAAAAACTAAATTTTCTAGTTGAAGATTCATCATTTTAGTTCAGAATTCATTTCTTTTGTTGAAAATTTACTTTTTCAGTTTGGAAGATGGAATCTTGAAATGGAAAACGGATTTTGAAAATGGATCTTGAAAATGATATTTTGACTAAAAATTCAAATGGTTTATTGAATTTTTATTTTGTTTCAAAACTTTATGTTTGCAATCCATTTAAATTCGTCTGTTCCCTAGAGATTTTTTTTGTATTGGGAATTAGTTTCTAGACTGACTAGTTTTGTTGAAAATTCGCCTTTTTTGTGAGAAAATTAATTTTTCAGTGAAAAATGTAACTTTTTAGTTGAAAATTAATCTATATTAGTTGTGGATTCAATTTTTTTGTTGAAAAGTTATCTTTTCAGTTTGAAAGTTGAACTACTTTCTAAAAAATTCATTTTTTTGGTTGAAGATTCTCAATTTTAGTAGAAAATTCATTTTCATGGTTGAAAATTAAACTGCTTTGTCACACTTTTTTTTTAATAAATGTTTCAACTGATACTTTAACCGGTTTTTCGAAAATTGGCTTTCTTCTTGAATCTTTCTATTTTTGAACTGAAAACTGAAATATTTCATTTTTTGTTGTAAATGTATCTCCTTGGTTTACAATTACTTTCTTTGATCTTCTTGGTTGCAAATTCAACTATTTGTTCAAAATTACTTTCTTTTTGTTTTTAGAATTGAAATAATGGTAGAAAATTGAACTGTTTTGTGAATAAATCGCTTTATTATTAAAAATTTAGTTGATCCTTTTTGTTTCAAAATTCAACTATTTGGCTGGAAATTTATAAAACTTTTTGACAATTCGTCTTTTTTGATGAAAAAATTATCTTCTTGCTTGAAAATTCAACTATCTGGTTATAAATTTATAAATTTTCTTGAGAGTTTGTCTTTCTCAGAACAAAATTAATGTTCTTGGTTGAATACTTTTTTCTTTTGTTGAAAATTCAATGACTTGGTTGAAAAGCAAACTGTTTTGAAGGAAACTCGTATTTTTTTCTTAGACATTGAAAAAAAATTGTAGCAAATTTAACTGTTTCAAGGAGTATTTGTATTTTTAAAATTAAAAATCAATTTTCAAACTGAAAACGCAATTATTTTATTTTTGTTTGAAAATTGATCTCCTTGGTTCAAAAATCAACTATATGGTCAGAAATGTATGTAGTTTGTTGAAAATCAGTTTTTTTCAGTAGAAAACTAATCGCCTCAAACCGGAAATTTGGAAATTTACCAATAAAAGGCACATTTTCAAAAAAAGTCATTCGTTTTTAAAATCAATTGAGTTTTCAACTAATAAAGGCAAAATTTTTCACACATCAATTTTTAACTAGGATAGATTTTAGTTTCAACTAAAATGTCAATTGTCAGCCAAAAATGTAATAGTTAACTCATTATTTAGAAAATTAATCATCTATAACAAAAAAAATTGATTTTTAACGAAATAGATAAATTTAAAACCATTTGTGTTTTCTCCCTAAAAGACGAATTTTCAAAAAAATGCATGATTTTTTAATCAAAAATCTGAATTTTTGAGTAATAAAGAACAAGTTTCCAATCAAAAATGGAATAGAAGAATTCATTTTTTATTTTAAAAAATCGTTTTCAACAAAAAAGGTAAATTTTTAATCAATAAGATTTATTTTCTATGAAGAGGTTAATTTTTTCCTAAAAGTTGAATAGTAACATGTTCATATAAAGAATTAATTTTTTAGTAAAAAAAAATGAGTTTTTAACAAAATAGTTAAATTCTCAACAAAAAGCGTTGAGTCATAAAATAATGAGTTTTCAAGAGAGAATTGTATTATTGTCTATTATTTTTTTAATGAGCTATCATAAGGGAATTAATTTTGGTAAATAATTTAAAACAGATTCAGATAGAAAATCCGCTTTCTGCCGGTTTGGATTTAAAGGAAATCTGTATTTGTTTTATCAAAATTTATTTTAACACTAAACAATTTATAACAGACTCAAGGACTCGAATAAAAAAAAATTTCAGTTTTTTTATATATCTCTAAAATATGTCTCAAATGGTTGCCCTAATAATTTTTTATTTATTCTTGGCTACAAGTAGAAAAATTATTTTCAAATTGAAGCTCATTTTTTGAAAAAATCGAAAAGCATTTTCACTTTTCACATAAAAAAGCCTTTTCTTGGAATACCCTAATATTCACAAACCTCTCCCATAAAATGAAGCCGTTATCGTTTAATGTTGGAATCGTGTGTTGCGGATTCATCTAAAATATTAATTAAAATAGATGAGATACAATATAAGCAATGTCGGGAATATTTACAAAATTTTTCTAGTTGAAAAAATAATTTTCAATCAAAAATTGCAATTTTCAGTGTAAAAAAATGATTTGTTAACAAAGCAGTTTTATTTTCAACCAAAAAAATAGCTTTTTAACCAAATAAATATATTTTCAACCAAATAGTTGAATTTTTGAACAATTTTCTGCCAAAAAAATATAACTTTTGAACGAAATTTGAACTTGCAACCAAATAGTTGAATTTCCGAATAAAAAGATTAATTTTCAAACACAAATAGAATAGTTCAGTTGTGAGTTTAGAAAAAAATTAATTTTCAACGAAAACGAAGTTTCGACAATAGTTAAATTATCAAGTGAAAATTTAAAAAAATTAAATATTGCTCAAGTTAGAACATTTGAAATTGCAGTTGATGAATTTGGAATGTTCCATTTTTTGAATAGGTACAATTTCAAATATCGTATATTCACAGAGAAAAGGGGGAAAGGGGAAGTTTTTTAAGAATAGGGGGAAAAAGGGGAATTTCAAGAAAAAGGGGAAACTAAGAAAAAAGGAGAAGACTGCGCACCCTGGTGTTCCGAAAAAAGTATTGTCAAAATTATTCAATAGGTTAAAAAATTGTTTTTTTTTTTTAATTTAATCTTCTTGGTTGCAAATTCAACTACTTGATTGAAAGTTGAACTACTTTATTAAAAATTCATTTTTTGGTTGGAGATGCAGCATTTTAGTTGAAAAATCATCTCTTTGATTGCAAATTGAACAATTTTGTTTTGAAAATTCTTTTTTTTTACTTTCATTATTGGTGGAAAATTCATGTATTTTCTTGAAGATTCGTATGTTTTTGTAGAAAATTAATCTTCTTTGTTAAAAAAATTATGTTTTTGATTGGAGATTAAACTATTTTATTAAAAACTGTCTTTTTTGGTTCAAAATTATTTCACTTTGTAGAAAACTCGACAATTTGGTGAAAAAGTCATTTTTTTGTTCGAAGGAGCTTAATTTTAATTGAAAATTCATATCTTTGGTTGAAAATTCTATTAATTTGTTGAAGTCTTTTTTTTTAGGTTGAAAGCTTATTTTTTAATTAAAAATTTAATAATTCGAGATAAAGGTTCATCATTTTAACTGAAAATTCATCATTTTGGTTAAGAATCAAACTATTTTGTTGAAAATTTGTTAAACATTCATCTATTTTGGTAGCAAATGAATCTTCTTGGTTGAAAATTCAACAAGTTGTTTGCGTCTTTTTAGTTGAAAATTAATCTCTGTAGACGAAAATTAACTTATCTTGTTCATGTATTTTGTTGGATTTTTTTTTTTTATTAGACAATTAATCTTCTTTGCTGAAAAATTAATGTTTTAGTTTAAATTTCGCCTTTTTTTGTTGACCTCAACTGTTTTCTATTTAACATTGAATTTTTTGCTGATAAGTCATTTTTTTATTGATAATTACTCTACTTTATAGAAAATACAAAAATTTGGTTAAAAAGTAATTTTTTGGCATGAAGAATCTTCATTTTTGTCGGAAGTTCATCTCTTTTGTTGAAAATTGAAGCAACTTGTTGAAAATTCGTTTATTTGTGTTAAAAATTTATTTTTAACTGAAAAGTTTATTATTCCAGATGAAGATTCATCATTTTAGTTACAAATTAATCCTTTTGGCTGAAAAATGAACTATTTTTTGAAGATTCGTTTTTTAAAAATGAAATTAAAATTTTAACTGAAAATTTAATTATTACAATTTTTGTGGAAAATTCATCTGTTTTAGTTGAAAATTCGTCTCTTTCGGTAAAAAATGAATCTTCTTGGTTGAAAATTCAACTATTTGGTTTAAAGTTCGTCTATTTTATTGAAAATTCAAGAATCTTGTTAGAAATGAATCTTTTTTCGGTTGAAAATTCGCCTAAAAAAAAAAAAAAAAAAAAAAGAAAGGAACAGAATGACACCTCCGACCACAGGTTGGATAAAGGCGGGTTTTCGGAAAACAATGGTTTCGAGATATCAATCGAAAATGGCAATATGTACTTTATAATAATTGCATTCACGGCAAAAAACTAATATCAAAATTAATCAATAGGTTCTAATTTTCCGATGAGTCTATTCGTAAAAAGAATTTGTTCCGTTTGCTTCAGAAACATAATAAAGTCAACATAACAAACAAAAAAAAAACCTATAGTCCTGGAATTGTTAGTTTGAAAAAAAAAAAAAACAGAAAGACAGCTTCCACCAATCATAAACACGTGTTTCCGTATTCTGAAAAAACACTCATCAAAATTAAGCAATAGGCTATAATTTCTCGATGAGTCTATTTGTAAAAAGAATTTGTTCCGTTTATTTTAGAAACATAAGAAAGTCAACATAACACACAAGAAAAAATACCAAGTTTCCTGCAGTTGGTCTTCCTTCCTTTTTGAAAAAAACGAAACAGAATAACAGCCTAATCAATCATAAACACATGTTTCCCGACAATCAATAGTATCGAGATATTAATAAAAAATAGGGCTGCGTACTTTATAATAATTGCATTCACGGCAAAAACTATTATCAAAATTAATCAATAAGTGCTAATTTTATTTTCCTTGTAAAGAAAAAAAAACAGAGAAACAACTTCACCAATCATGAGCACGGGTTCCCGTGTTCTGAAAAAGCAATAATCAAAATCAATCAATAGGTTCTAATTTCCCGATGAGTCTATTCGTAAAAAGAATTTGTTCCGTTTGTTTCAGAAACATAAGAAACTCAACATAACGAACAAAAAAGAAACCAATATCCTTGGAATTGGTTATTTCCTTTAAAAAAATGAAAGACGGAACAGAAAGACATCTCTTTTCAATCATAAGAAAGGGTTCCCTTGTTCTGTAAACATGAATATCAAAATGAATCAATAGTTTCTAACTTTCCGATGACTATTTGTAAAAAAAATTTGCGTAGTTGGTTAAGAAACGTTAGAATGTCCACATAACAAACAAGAAAGGAACGCAATGCCTGAAAAGGTTCATTTTTTTCGAGAAAAAAAATTGAATAGAAATAAAACAGAAATACAACTCCCATTAATCATAAACACGGGTTTCCCCGTTTTGAAAAAAACAATTATCGGAATGAATAAATAGGTTCTAATTGTCCGATGATTCTATTTGTAAAAAGAATTTGTTCCGTTTGTTTAGGAAACATAACAAAGTCAATATAACAAAATAAAAAAAAAACAGAGTTCTGCAGTTGGTCTTCCTTGCTTTTCAAAAAGCCGAACAGATTAGCATCCCTGAGAAATATTTAAAAATGGATGAATAGGTTATAATTTCCCGATGAGTCTATTCGTAAAACGGATTTATTCCGTTTGCTCACGAAACATAAAAAAGTCAGCATAACAAACAAAAAAGAAACCAATAATCCTGAGATTGTTTATTTTTCTTTATAAAGAAACAGACAGAACAGAAAGACATCTCCTACCGATCATAAGAAAAGGTTCCCATGTTCCGTTAACGCGAGTATTGAAATTAATTAATAGTTTATGGTTTCCCGATGAGTCAATTTGTCGGAAGAATTTGTTCCGTTTGTTTAGGAAACATAAGAAAGTCAATATAACAAAATGAAAAAAAAATAAAAACAAGAGTTCTGCAGTTGGTCTTCCTTGCTTTTCAAAAAGCGGAACAGATTAGCACCCCTAACAAATATTTAAAAATTGATTAGTAAAACGGATTCATTCCGTTTGCTCAAGAAACATCAAAAAGTCAACATAACAAACAAAAAAGAAACCAATAGTCCACCAATTTGTTATTTTTCTTTAAAAAGAAAAAAACAGAACACAAAGACATCTACCAATCTTAAGAAAAGGTTACCATGTTCCGTTAAGACGATTATTGAAATAAATCAATAGTTTATAATAGTCAATATAACAAATACAAAACAAGAGTTCTGCAGTTGATCTTCCTTGCTTTTCTAAAAGCTGAACAGATTAGCACCACTAACAAATATTTAAAAATTGATGAATAGGTTATAACTTTCCGATATAAGTCTATTCGTGAAACGGATTTATTCTGTTTGCTCAAGAAACATAAAAAAGTCAACATAACAAACAAAAAAGAAACCAATAGTCCTGAAATTGGTTATTTTTCTTTAAAAAGAAAAAAAAACAGACCAGAAAGACATCTCCTACCGATCATAAGAAAAGGTTCCCATGTTCCGTAAACACGATTATTGAAATA
>CAKNXH010056679.1:33556-43628 GCA_932178445.1 Andricus quercusramuli
ATGAAGGAGAAGAGGATGGAAAGAGTTTGAGACAAAAGAGAAAGAGAAGTAGAAGGGGATGAAGTGAAGATGTAAAGAAGAAAGAGCAGATGAGGGTAAGAGGAATTAGAGGAGAAAGAAAAGAAAAGGAGAGGAAATGAAGGAGAAGGATATCAAAGAAGAAGGAACAGAGAAGGTGATAAAATGAATATAAGAAGTAGAAGAAGGAGACAAAAGGGGAAGAAGATGAAACAAAAAGAGAAATAAAAGAATAAAAGAAGACTAGAGCAAAAAAAAAGAAAGTGCATTTGGAGGTTGCTATTTGAAGAAAAATTTTGATTCATTCTGAATTTAAAGAATGAATTTAATATTGATATAAGGAGAAGGAGCTAAAGGGTAATGAGATGAAAGGATGAGGAAATGAAAGCTAAAGAAATTAAAGGAAAAGGAGGTAAAAGAGAAGGGGAAGTAGAAGGAGATATTAAGGGAGTGAAAAAGATTAGAGAAGATGAAGCAGGAAGAAGAGACCCAAGAGAGGAAGACAGAAAGAACCAAAAAGATGAATTTTCTACGAGAAAATAATTTTTTAACAAACGTAGTTTAACTTTCGACTCAGCAGTTGGATTTCAATGAAAAAAGATTAATTTTTACAAAAATAATTACATTATTACAAAAAAAAGTGTAGCAAAATAGTAGAATTTTCAACCACAACAGCAAATTTCATTTGAGAAAGAAAATATTTTTCAACCAAATTGTTGAATTTACAACCAAGAATAGAACACTTCAATTTATAGTTGCAAAAATTAATTTACGCACAAAAAATGAATTTTCAACAGATGAACTTTCAATAAAAAAAAGGTGAATTTTTAACAAAATTGTTACATTTTCAACGAAATAATTCAGTTTTGAACTAATTACAGTTTTAACTACAAAAGGTACATTTTCAAGCCAAAATGCAATAGTGAAATTTTCAGCAAATAAAAATTAACTTTCAACAAAAAGAAACTAATTTTCAACACAAAAGTTAAACTGCAGAAGCAAAAAAATTATTTATGAAAAAATATTTTTTTTTGTATAACACAGTAACCACCTGATAAAGCAGAATTGAGCAAGTGGAACGTACCTTTAGTGGCAAGACAGAGCCACTCCTAAAATCAATATTACCTGTTCCCACAACATTAGCAGTTTCAGGCCAAATTCTTTTAATTGGTTCATCAATCATTTTGGACACATAGGTTGATGCATCATTCAAAACTGATACATTCTTTTAAAAAAAAAGTAAAAAAAGGCTTTTGCGTGTTAAAATCTACGCAAATTTTCAGATTCACATCATTTATCAAGTTTCTGCTGTTGATAAATGATCCTTGATTTGGTCTTATTATAAATGAATTTAATCAAATCAAATTTCATCAGACAAATTTATAATGCAAAAATCCAAAATATTTTCTATCCCTTCAAAACGGGCAAAAGAAACTTTAAAAAGGTAATTTTCAACTAAATAGCTTAAATCTTCTAACGAAATGAACATTTTTATTGTTTCGAGAGATTCATTATTTATTTTTAAGAATTTGATACATTTTTTTTTAATATATCTGAAGTGGAATACATTTTTTTGAAAATTGGTGAATTAGGAGATTTCTCTACAATAGATAATGTACCTGCAGTAGATAATTTCTTATTTAAAATACAAATTCATGTGCAATGATTAATTTTATTTAATTTTACGCTGGAACACTATACCTGTTAATAAATAAAAATGATTATACATTATTCTAGTCATATTCGTTTTTAGTTATTGATTATCTACTCTAGGTTCATTATCTACTACAGAGAGGTCTCCCTATGTACTTTATTTTCTGAGCAAAATTTCCAGTTTTCAACCAAAGACATAAATTAATAACTTTTAAATTTTCAACCAAGGAGATGACTAAGCGAAAGAGATGAATTTCAACCCATGAAGTAATTTTATACGAAAAAGACGAATTCTCAATAAAATACATGAATTTTCAACCAGAAAAGATCAATTTTCAAAAAAAAAAATGGAATAGGTACATTTTCAGTGAAGTAAATTAATCCTCAACAAACAAACAAAAATTATTTTTAGCGAAAAAGTCAAACTTTCAACCAGAGAGGTGAATTTTTAACTAAAAAGAAAAATTAAGAAAAAAAATGCTGATTTTCAATCAAGAAGATTTTCAAAAAAAAATATATAGGTATATAATTTCTCAAAAAATATTTAAATTTTGAACCACACTGATGAATTTAAACATAACGAAATCAATTTTCCACTAAAAAAGAAATTAGTGAAATAGTTCAATTTTCAACCAAAGAGATAAATTTTCAACTAAAATTATAATTCTTCATAAAAAAATGAATCGTAATGAAATGTTAATTTTTAATAAAAAATTTAGATTTTCAACCGAAAAAGATAAATTTCAACAAAAAATAATAATGATTTTTAGCAAAGTAGTTTGATATTCAACCAAAGAAATAATTTTTCAACTAAAATCATATGTCCTCAGAAATTTTTTTTTTTTTTTTGATGTTACGTTTCAATTATGAAAGATTAACTTTCAACTTCAGGAGATCAATTTTCAACAACAACAAAATAATAATTTTTAGCAAAATTGTTCAATTTTCAACCAAACAGATGAATTTTCAACTAAAATTATACACTTTCAAAAAGGATGAATTTCCAACCAGAGAGATGGATTTTTGAATCAAATTGGTAAATTTTCACTTTGGAAAATTAATAAATTTCATAAAAGTCTTCTCATATACTAATTTCAAATAGTTATCATTGTTTGATTGATGCTTGTATAAAGTTATTCAATTATTATTATTTATTATTATTGTTGATTCTTATGATGGTTTAATATATATATATTATATTTTATGTATATTATTATCAATTATTCAATTTAAATTGCAAATTGAAAGATAAAATCTTATTCGTCCATTTCTTCTTCTTAAACCTTTATGAATTGTGGAATGAAAAATAAATAATGCTTGCAAGTCAAATTATCGATAACTGAAATTAAGTGATTGTGAATTCTCTTTTGTTAAAGTTCTTTCGGCTTCAATGAAACCATCCTCATCACGTGTGTCGAGAGCAAAAAATGGTTAGAAGCACATTTTCAGATCTAATTTAAAAAAAAATTTTCAATTAAACATTTTATTGTGATGGAAGAAAAGAAGAAAAAAGAATAAGGAAATGAAAGAGTAGAAAATAAAAGAAGACTTACATGAAGAAGGTGTTTTGAAGGAGTAGAATATTAAAGAGATGAAGGAGGAGGACATCAAAGAAGGCGGAGCAGGAAATAAAAGAGAAAGACCTAGAGGATATGAAGGAAAAGAAGAATGAAGGAGAGGGCTATAAAATAGATGAATGAGAAGAAGATGCTAAAACGTAAATGAAATGAGAAAGAAGGAGAGAAATCAGGTGAAGGATATTAAGGGACAGGAAATAAAAGGAAAAGGAGCTAAACGAGGTGGAATGAAACAAGATATCAAGGAGAAGGAGATGAAGGTGATGGAAAAGGAGAAGGAGATGAGAGGAGAAGGAGATGAAAGGATAAGGAAATGAAAGAGAAGTAAATGAAAGCAGAAGGAAGTTAAGAAGAAGGTGTTATGAAGGAGTAGGATATTAAGGAGATGAAGGAGAAGAAAATAAAAGAAGGCGGAACAGGAAATGAAGGAGAAAGAGTAACAGAATATAAAGGAAAAAGAGCTAGAGCATATGAAGGGAAGGATATTAAAGGAGAGGGCTATATAATAGATGAAGGAGAACAATGAGATGATGATGAAAAGGGGATAAAATGGGAGACAAGAAGAGAAAATAGGTAAAATATATTGGAGGACAGAAAATATGGAACAAGATATAAAGTAGAAGGAGATAGAGTTTATGAAAGAGAAGGAGAAAGAGGTGAAAGGGGAAGGAGATAAGAGGAGAAAAAAATGTAAGGAAAAGGACATGAAAAAGAAGGTTTTATAAAGGTGTACGATACAAAGAAAATGAACGAGAAGGAGATGAATAAACGCAGAGAAGGAAATGCAGGAGAAAGAGCTAGAAAATATAAAGGGGAAGGGAATTGAAGGAGAGGGCTATGAAATAGATGAAGAAGCAAAAGAAGATGATGAAAATGGAAGGCAATAAGAGAGAAGGAAAGAAAATAGGTGAAGAATATTGAAGGAGAGGAAGTAAAAGGAGAAGGAGCGAAATAATGTAAAATGAATAAACATATGAAGGAGAAGGAAATGTAGGTTATGAAAAAGTAGGTTAATGAGGTGAAAGGAGGAGATAAAAGGAGAAGAAAATGAAAGAGGAGGAAATGAGAGGAAAAGGACCTGAAGAAAAATGTGTTATTAAGGTGAATCATATGAAGACAATGAAGGAGGTGGGCTCTGAAAAAGATGAAGAAAAAGAATATGATGAAAGAGAATGAAATGATAGAGATGAAGAGAAAGCAGGTAAAGCATATTGAAGGACAGAACGAAAGGAATTAAGCTAAAGGAAACGATGGCAAAAGAAACGAAGGGGGAAGAGATGGAGGGGGAAGGTGCCAGGTGTTCAATCTCGTAAAACTTTACCTTGTTTCCTCGTAATTGTTGGATTTTAATAATGAAGTTGAAAATATCACTAACCGCTTACAGAGTGAAGAAGGCTACAACGATGCAGTTCGTTATCTCTTGTTTCCAAGCTGCTGATTTATTTAAATAGAAGAAGAAGAAGAAGCTAAAGAGGGTGAAATCAAATAAAATATGGAGGAGAAGAAGAAGATAAATGTGAGAAAAGAGAAGGAGAGTGAGATGAAAGTAGAAGTAGGTAAAAGGAAAGGCAAATGAAGGAGAAGGAAATTAAATGTGAGGGACATAAAAAAGAGAATGAAGTGAGAAAGAAGGAAAGGAAGGAGGTGAAGGATATTGAAGGACAGAAAATAAAATAGAAGGAGCTAAAGGGGGTGAAATGGCGAAAGATATAAAGGAGGAAGAGTTAAAGGTGAAGAATGAGGAGGAGGAGGAGGAGGAAAATGAAAGGGGAAGGAGATAAGAGGAGAAGGAAACAGAAGAGAAGAAAATGAAAGGAGGTGGACATGACAAAGAAGGTGTCATAAAGGATTAGAATTTGGAAATGATGAAGGAGAAAGAGATCAAAGAATGCGGAGAAGGAAATGAAGAAGATAGAGCTAGAGGATATGAAGGGGAAGGAGATGGAAGGAGAGATAATGAAGAAGAAGAAGGAAATGGGGAGAAAATGTGATTTCTGCTCCAGCGTTGCAGCCACTAGTTTCTTGCTTCCAAGCTGCTGATTGATTGAAATAAAAGGGGGAGCTAAAGGAGGTGATATAGCAGAACGTATACAGGAGAAGGAGATGCAGGCGACGAAATACAAGGAGTACGAGATATGGAATGATAAGAGTAATATGAAGGAAAAGGAGATAAAAAGAAATGGAGAAGGAAATGAAGGAGATGGAGGAGATGGTAAAAAGGATACGGAGAAGATAAAGGAAAAGAAGGAGGTGGAAAGAGAAGTGGATGATGCAGGTAGAGAATATCATTGGAGAAGGAAATGGAAGGGGGAAGAGCCAATAGATATGAAGGGGAAGGAGATGAGAGAAGAGAGTCATAAAAAATGAGGACAATGGTGAAACGAGACTAAAATGAGAGAGAAGAAGAGAAAGTAGGTGAAGGATATTGAAGGACAGGGAGAACGAAATGAAGCTGAAGGAGGTGACGGCGAAAAAAAAGAAAGAGAACGAGCCAGGTGTATAATCCCGTAAAACTTTACATTGTTTCCTCATAATTGCTGCATGCTAATAATGAAGTTGGAAAGGTCAATATGGAATGATAGATATGAAATTATATGAATAATATGAAGGAATAGGATATAACAGGACACGAAAAAGGAAATAAAGGAGAAGATGGAGGATATGGAAGGGGAAAAAAGCCAATAGTGCAATCCTGTGAAACTTTACCTTATTTCGTCGTAATTACTGCATGGTTATTATGAAGTTGAAAATATCGCTGACCTCTTACAGAGGGAAGGAGATAAGGGTGATGAAAGCTGAGAAGGAGATGTAAGAAAAGGAAATAAAACGAGATGAAATAAAAAAAAATTTCATGAAGGAGTATGATATAAAGAAGATGAAGGGAAATGAGAGTGTGCTATTGGATATGGAGGGCAAGAAGATGAGAGGAGGGAGTTACAGAAAAGATGAAGAAGAGGAAGATGAAAAGAGAATCAAGCGAGAGAGGAGAGAAAGTGGGTGAAGGATATTAAAGGACAGGAAATAAAATAGAAGGAGCTAAAGTAGTGGAAATAGAACAAGATATGAGAAGAAGGAGATAAAGGTGATGAAAAAGAAGGAGAAGAAGATGTAAGGAGAAGGAGATTTAAGGAGAAGGAGTTAAAATGAAAGCAGACGGAAGAGAAGAAAATGAAAGGAGCACATGAAAAAAAGATTGTTATGAACGAGTAGGATTCAAAAAAGATTAGGGAGAAGGAGAGAGTGCTAGAGGATATGAAGAAGGAAAAGATAAATGGAGAAAGTTACAGAAAAAATAAAGAAATGGAAGGTGAAAAGAGAATTCAATGAGAAAGGAGAGAAAGCAGGTGAAGGAAATTGTAGGACAGAAAATAAAATAGAAGGAGCTAAAGGAGGTGAAATGAAACAAGATTTGAAGGAGAAGAAGACAAAGGTGTTGGAAGAGAAGGAGAAAAAAAATGACTGGACATGGAGATGAAAGGAGACGGAGATGAAAGGAAAAGAAAACGGAAGGGAAGAAAATGAAAGGAGTACATGGATGAGAAGGTGTTCTAAAGTAGTAGGATTTGAACAAGATGAAGGAGAAGGAGAGAGTGCTAGAGGGGATGAAGGGGAAGGAGATGAAAGGAAAGGGCTATAGAAAGGATGAAGAAGAGAAAGATGAAAAGAGAATGAAATGAGAGAAGAAGAGAATGTGCGTGAAGGATAATAAAGGACAGGAAAAACAGAATTAAGATGAAGGAGATGATGGTGAAGGAGATGATGGTGAAGGAAATGAAGGAGAAGGAGATGAAAGGAGAAGCCAGGTGTTCAATCTCGTAAAACTTTGCCTTGTGTCCTCGTAATTACTTCATGTTAATAATGATAATAATAGAGTAAAAGAGGCTTCAAAGGTGCAGCCACAAGATTCTTGTTTCAAAGCTGCTGATTGTTTGAAATAAAAGGAGAAGCTAAAGGAGGTGATATCAGAATATATGAAGGGGAAGGAGATGAAGGCGACCAAATACAAGTAGTTCGAGATATGGAACGATATGAATGATATAAGAGAAATCAACACGGAGAAGGAAATAAAGGTGAAGGAGATGGAGAATATGGTAAAAGATGATATAATTAAGATAAAGGAAAAGAAAGGGGATAGGAAGGGGAAAGAGCGAACAGTGCAATCCTCTGAAAATTTAACTTGGTTCTTTATAATCACTGTATGTTAATTATGAAGTTGAAAATATCATTGACCGCTCACAGAGTGAATGGGATAAAGCTGATCAAAGGTGAGGATCAGCAGATGAAAGGAGAATGTGATAAAAGGAAAAGGAAATGAAAGAAAAGGAAATAAAAGGAGAAGGAATGAAAAAAGGTCTCATGAAGAACTAGGATATAAAGAAGATGAAAGAGAAGGAGGGTACTAGAGGATATGAAGGGGAAGGAGATGAAAGGAGACGGCTATAGAAAAGGTGAAGAAGAGGAAGATGAAAAGAGAATTAAATGAGAGAGAAGAGGAGAAAGTAGGTGGAGGATATTAATGGACAGGGAGAACGGAATGAAGCTAAAGGAGATGATGGTAAAGGAAATGAAGGAGAAGGAGCCAGGTGTTGGATCTCGTAAAATTTCACCTTTTTTCCTAGTAATTGCTGCATGTTAGTAATGAAGTTGGAAAGGTGACTATCCCCTCATAGAGTGGAGGAGGCTTTAGTGGTGCAGCCACTAGTCTCTTGCTTCCAAGCTGCTGATTGATTGAAATAAAAGGAGGAGCTAAAGGAGGTGATATAGCAGAATCCATAAAGAGTAGGGCGATGAATGGACCTGGAGAAGGAAATAAAGGAGAAGGAGATGGAGGAGATGGAGAAAAAGGATATAAAGAAGATAAGGGAAAAAGGAGTTAAAAAGAGAAGGAGATGAGGTAGTTGGATAATGCTATAGGGGATGGACATGGAAGGGGACAGACCCAATAGTGCAATCCTGTAAAACTTTACCTGTTTTCGTCGTAATTACTGCATGTGAACCACGATGTTCCAAATATCGCTGACCCCTTACTGAGTGAAGGAGATTAAGATGATGAAAGATGAGGAGAAGAAGATGAAAGGAGGATGAGATCGAAGGAAAAGGAAATTAAAGAAAAGGAAATGGAAGGAGAAGAAGAAAAAAAAGGTCTTATGAAGGAGTAGGATATAAAGAAGATGAAGGGGAACAGAGTGCTAGAGGATGTTAAGGGAAAGTAGATGGAAGAAGAAGGCTATAGAAAAGAGGAAAAGGGAATGGGATGTGAGAGGGAAAAGGACAAAAAACTATCCAAAGACAGTGTTTTTAAAAATCAGGTAAAGGATATTAGAGAACAGGAAATAAACAAGAAGGAGCTAAAGGAGGTTAAATGAAAGGAGATATCAATAGAAGGAGATAGAGACGATGAAAGAGATGGAGAAGAAGAATAAAAGGAGGAGGAGATGAAAGGACACGGTGATAAAATGAAAGGGCAACGGGAGAGAAGAAAATGAAAGGAGGATATGAAAAAAAGGTGTTTTGAAGGATTAGGATTCAATGAAGAGTGAAGAAGAAGGAGAGAGTGATAGAGGATATGATGGAGAAGGAGATGAAAGAAGAGAGCAAGAGAAAAGATGAAAAAGAGAGAGGAGAGAGAGCGAGTGAAGGATATGAAAGGACAGGAAATAAAATAGAAGGAGCTAAATTAGGTCAGATGGAACAATATATGAAGTAGTGGGAGATAAAGGTGATGGATGAGAAGGAGAAGAAAAATGAATGGAGAAAGAGATGAAAGGAGACGGAGATAAAAGGGAAAGGAAACAGAAGAGTAGAAAATGAGAGAAAGACATGAAAAAGGTGTTATGAAGTAGTAGGATTTGAAAAAGATGAAGGAGAAGGAGAGAGTGCTAGAGGAGATAAAGGGGAAGGAGATGGAAAGAAAGGGCTATAGAAAAATGAAGAAGAGGAAGATGAATAGAGAATGAAATGAGAGAAGAGAAAGTAGGTGAAGGGTATTAAAGGACAGGGTGAACGGAATGAAGCTGAAGGAGATGATGGTGAAGGAGATGAAGGAGAAGGAGATGAAAGGAGGAGCCAGGTGTTCAATCTTGTAAAACTTTACCTTGTTTCCTCGTAATTGCTGCATGTTAATAATGAAGTCGAAAAGGTGACTATCCCCTCATAGAGTGGAGGAGGCTTGAGCTCTGTCTCTCGTTTCCAAGTTGTTGATTGTTGTCGCTCAGAGAGTAAGTTAGAAATTCGCAACAAGTTATGGACATGTTGCACAAGCCAAGAGTATATAGTTATCATTAGAATCTCCGCTAAGGGAGAGTGGGATCTTATGAGTTTCAAAGTCGCCGAGAAACTTATCATCAGACGCAATTAAAGAGAAAATTAAGCCCTGTGCATTTCATGCAAAATCGCACTTCACCGTTTGGTTCCAAACTTATATTATCCTTTACTCAGAATTGCAAATTTTTGATTCCATTTCATCAGAGATGCATATAAAATAAGTCTTCAGATTCTGTGATTAAAAATCTTTTCTAGGGAAAAAAGGGGAGCACTAACTTTAATGAAAAAATGAGATTTTAAATAATTAAAAGGATAGAGAATTTAAGGAATTTAAAAATATTATCAGGGATATTAAAATACTTTTTTCATGTGAGTTTAAAAGTATTTTATCAAATTTTGCACGGATGCAAGGAATTTTTTACAAAAATGGGATTCTGAACAGCTGTAAAAAAATTTTTTTGAAGGATATTCAAATGTTTCAGAAAAAAGTTCTTCCAATTCTGCAATCTATAAGAATAGATTTTCAAACTGACTAGGTTTCAGAAAATTATTAGGTCTTG
>CAKNXH010056680.1:0-15827 GCA_932178445.1 Andricus quercusramuli
ACTTGTTCACGAAAAATTTTTGGCTTTGAATTAAATTATTTAGACAGGAAGCAAGAAAATCATGCTCGATTTCTATCAACTATATTATACAGTAGCTTTAGTGGATGATTGTAAATTTTTTAATATTTTTTGTATTTTAGCTTATTTTTTCATAAATTAAAATGTTCAACATGTAATAGGCACAATTTCCCTTTCTAAATAAAAGATGAAAAAGATGCTGAAAACGATCATATATCTGTGGATAAAAAGGCATGTGAGGTCATATCAAGTATTGTTAAGAAGCGATAAGTGTTGGCCAGTGCACTCTTAATATCAATAAGTTAAAGCACGTGTGAAAAAGCCTGGAATAAAATGCAGGCTGTATTCTCTCTCTCTCTCTCTCTCTTTCTGGAGTCTCGAAATTGTTTGCAGTATCTTATTTCATGTAACACGTTGATAGGTTGACTAGACCTAGCATATGGCAAAAGAATGATATTCAAACTTTGCGGTACGACTAAGAAAGCGAACTTTTGTGAGCTGTAAGAAAGAAGTGATCTCCTGAGAACGAAAGCAGACTCTAGTGAAATGTGTGCAGCTTGACACTGTCGATGTATGAATGCGGCTTCTGAAATCAAAACGTCTAAAACAAGTCTGGACGTTATCTCTCTAGTCCTTGCTAGCTACTTGATTCCTGAATAAAGCGATAAGTTCGGATGGCTAGATAAGGAGAAGATGCAAACCCGAAGGTCACTGTCTTAAGATAGTACGTTTTAACATCCTTCTCCAAACTCCATCTCCAGAGAATCTTCTGATATGTGTAGTCTTCGGGGTTGATCCAAATCCGACGAAACATCTTTTCGATGTCCGCAGTGAAGACGATCCTGTAAATCCTCCAACGAAGAATTACATCAGCGAGCTCAGCCTGTAATTTGGGCCCGGTATGTAGAAGGTCATTCAAAGATAGTCCTCTTTCAGTCTTTCGTGATGCGTTGAAGACAGTTCTTAATTTGGTAGTCGAATTATTTCTTTTATTACACAGTGATGCGGAAGGAAATAGCCTCGATTTGGTTCAAGATCTTCGGAATTCGTGACCAACTCCATCTCACCCAGATTAGCATACTCCTGTATGCCTTTAGTATAAGTTTGGTGTAACTCAGGGTCCTGACGAAATCGCCTTTCCATAGTCATGAGCATCCGATAAGCCGCAGATCGAGATTCGCCCAACTCGATCGATCGATCCTTGATCGGAAGACGAACAACGTAGCGACCATCCTTTGTACGTTTATAGGTAGCTGAGTATATTTTTTCACACTCCTCTTCATCTAGGCTAAGCTTAGATAAATGTGGTGGAATATCCTCTTGAACTACAAACCGTCTAACCAGTTCCAGCCGTTCCATATCAACTGAACATTGTAGGCCAACAACTCGTTGAGAAATCGAGTTTGTCTCATCAGGGAAGAATCCAGACAGAATCCAACCGAGAGAAGTCCTTTGTGCTGTAGGAGTGTCTATTGCACCCTTTCTTACTCCGTCCTCGATGACCTGCGAATAGATTTCAGCCCCCAGTATCATCTTGATTATACCACCCTGATTGACAATTGGATCTGCCAACTCAAGATCTTGGAGATGTGGCCAATCATTCACAGAATCAGTATTTGGTGGTATAAAGGAAGTGAGTCTAGACAATATGACAGCACGCACAACCAAACTCACTGATTGATCCAACCTAGAATTTATTTTTACCATAGTGAGGCCCCTAGTGGTTGGAGCACGCTGATCTCCTACTCCCTTGACCGTGATAATGGCCCGATGTCGTCGCAATCTCAATCTCTGAACCTAGGATTCTGAAATAAAGGATGCTTGGGCCCCTTGATCCAGTAATACACGAGCGAGGTGTTGACTCCCATCGTAAGACTCCACAGTTATAAGAGCCGTAGCAAGGAGTACAGTCCCCCCCAGTCATAAGTTAGATCGAGTATTTAACGCATTGAGTTGATCTTGAGTACTGGTGGAAGCACTAGGATCATTGGGAGCAGAATAGGTAGGAATAGTGTTGGCAACAGAGGTATTTTTTAAGGAATCAATCACAGCATTATTACCAGTAGTGGAAAGTGGAGCAGAATGGTTAATACTAGAAGCATGTAACATTGTATGATGCTGACCTGCACAAGTTTGACATCTTTTTGTAGAAGTACACGAACGTAGCATGTGCTTACCTAAGCAATTGTAGCACAAGCGATGCAAACGTACCAAGTCTCGTCGTTTTTCAGCATTGCTTGTTCGGAAAGTTGGACAAAAAAGGATGAAGTGATTATTTGTACATATAGGACAATGACCCTCCTTGATCGAAGCATTATGAGCATGCGTGCCTCTCTTATGGTTTTTAGATCCAGATGATTTTTCTTTAAATCCAACAGATGAAGATGATGCAGGTCTTGCCACTTGAGTGGCCTGAATTGCTTCCAAAGCACACACCTTACTATTCAAGAACGTTTTGAGGCTCTCAAACGTCGGGTAAGTAGTCACGGAGCCCATCTTGTCTTCCCAAGCTTTCCTAGTTTGAGAATCCAGTCGTTTTACGGTCAAATAGACTAGAAGATCATCCTAACTGTCAGTGGGTCTCTTCATCGCCTTTAAGGCCCCTATCACCTCGCAGGTATCGTTCAGCAATGAACGCAGCTCTCCGGCATCTTCCTTCGTGATTTGTTTAATATTGAAGAACTTAGCCAGATAAGAATTAATTATGACTCGCTCGTTGTCATATCTAGAAACCAAGATGTCCCACGCTCGTTCAAAATTAGCACCAGTAGTTGGAATGTTGAGCAAAAGTTGGGCAGGTTCACCCACCAAGCTAGTCTTTAAATAATGAAGTTTTTGAACAGTAGGAAAATCCTTATCACCTTTGACCATTGATTCAAACAAATCTCTATAAGCTGGCCATTCAGTGTAGACACCTGAAAACTTGGGTAACTATCTGTGGATACATCCTTCTTGGCTGGACATTTACATGGATTGAAGACTCTCCCTCAGAGGAAGCTGTAGGTGTGGTGACAAATGTGTCCAAAATGTCCAGCATGTAGGCTTCCGCTGCAATGTATTTGTCTTCACACTGGGTATAAATATCATGGGCGAAATAAGCATTGTCTCTATTTTCCGCCTTGACCGTTAGAAGCTGTTCAGGAGTTGTCTCGAACTTTCCCCATTCTTGTCAAGAGCAACTATACGCGTGTTAACCAAATTTTTCGTTAAATTGGCTTTGCCTGTCTTTTTTAAATTCGAAACTGCATTACAAATGCCTGTAAACCGCTCATGTTGCACTGTTATGAATTCGGATAGGCTCGGCATTTTAAAAATAATTAAATCCGATAAAATACCCACATAAAAATTGTGATTTTAAAACAATTTCAAATTAGAATTAAATTACAAATAAATGTAACAAGGCTCACAAAGACCAGACTTGTCGTGTTAAGGTAGTTTCCGAGTCCCACACTCGTACAAATATTGGAGTCCCGTGGGGCGCCTGTCGTTATATGCTGTATTGAAAAAATTGCGTGGTCCCGCATACTCAATATTTTAATGCGCTCCTGGCTTAGAATTCGTAGTATGCATGTATACGTATAGTCACCAATCCTATGTCAGCGGCAGATTCGTAGATCCTGAAACGTCGCAATTTGAAATTAACCATCACTGACCAACTCTGTGTGAACGTGTGTGTGAGCGTATCAAGTTCCTATAGCAAGCAAAGCAGGAGAGAGGGAACAGTGTTGCCGGATCGCGAATCTTTGAAGTTTATGCGTTTGAAAGTAATTAAAATTTCAATGTTTTCCATTCGATTATCTAGGAAAGTACGTGGTGAAGAGATTTTATTATTTTTCTGACAGATTTGTATTTTCAAGCAGCACAAGTAGACACATTCTTTTAATTTCTCTACCAGAGCGTTTTAGTACTACAAATTAAAATATGGAGAGTGCCTGCGCATTGACCATGCATTCTGTGTTAAAGTAGTCATCTTTAACATCAATTATCTCGACATCAGTGTGGTAGGAAAATTTGAAATTAATTTAGCATATAAAAAAACATTCTACTTGAAATAGAAGCTCGACTTTAAACAATTCTACCAGAGATCGATTTTTTCGGAAACCACCTTAAATTCATTAACGATTTTAAGTATCCGAGAGTTCAGTAAAAAAGTCAATATATAGCACAGATTCCATAAATAAAGTTTTTTTCTTCTTCGAAAAAAGTATTGTCGCGCACCAGCATGAGTTCACGTGGTCTAGTGATAACGAGTCCTGTCGAGAAAGTTTTGTCCAGGCTACTGTCGAAATGACGTATGCACTATACACCGCTGAATGTGCTCTGTACGCCACGCGCCGAATGGCCCGATAAGTACCAGGTACCACTAGAATAACGCGCGTAATTTTGCACTAGCATTTACACTTTTTCCAGACTCACCTGCATCACAAGATTCGTTGTCCCGGTGTACAAAAAGCCTAAATCCGGATTCCGAAGGACCAAAAATGTTATAGTTATGCACAAAAAGTTGTAAAGGTTGATTGATGCAGGAGAAATATAAGGTATTGAATGATGTACTAGAAACACCACAATTTTAGGTGAATATTAATCCAGTAATATCGTGTATTTTCACTAAAATAGAACACTTTACATATTCCTTGAAATAAGGACATTCACTGGAGTTTTCAATAGTAACCGGTTTCAGTCAGAAAACTACACTTTTTTACATATTTGTCGTGATCGGTACAGGTAAAGCCGTCGCCATGACTGCCAGCTTCGTGCACACTCACTCATCACCGTGATGATAAAGTGGGGAGAGAGGAGAGAGGAGCCAGGCAGGAGAGCAACCCGCGAACTCGATAAATTCATAATATTTCTATCCGAAACAGTCAATATCAAACTTTGCAAATTGGCAGGATTCAATACTGAAATTGTCCTGTTATTTTTAATTTTTGAATTTCAAACTACAACATTGTGAACTTAAAAATTGGAAACCTTCGAAAATTACGAAATTTAATACCAAATATTTTCGATAAGCTTTTGAATAAAAAAAACTTGTAATTTAAGGCCTTCAAAATTTATATTTATTTAATATTTATGTATTTATTATGTTTAATTGTACATATATTGAATAATAAGCATACATAGCAATTTAGACTTTCTTCGCAATACCTTCTTAAAGAACTTATCAAAATACTTCATCTTGGGTTCGTTACATACATATACAAAATTTTAACATTCTTCAGGTTTTTACTATGAAAAATATGATTCTTGGCTATTTGAAATGATTATTTTTTGGAATTCAGTAATATAGTATCCCAAGCGAGGGGTAAACCACTCTAAAATCATGATTTTTTGAAATCAAAAATCTGTAGACGGTGTTAAAATAAGCATAGCTTTATTCTGCTTAACGTAGTGTAACTGAACTAAGAAAAAAAAAATTTGGATCCAAAGAAATGCATTTCTTTGATCGTATTCATTTGAGCCAGAAAACCCGTTTACCTACTGGTACTGAATATTGTTTGAATGCAACAAACTCGTGCATTGATTCAAAGAAATCATTTCTTTGGGCGACATTTCTTTGAAATAAAGAAATAAGAAATGTTTTTTGGCCTCAGAATATGATGAGATAATTAACTCAAGGAATTGATATCTTAAAAACTAAGAACCTAGTTTCCTTGAATCTTTCTCTCGCATCCAAAGAAATATTTTTCTAGTTCAATAATTTTGAGCCTTTGAATTAAAAAATATTTTATTTGAAATAAGTAACTCATCGATGCGTGAAACAAATAGTTTGGTTTCTTTGAATCAAAGAAATATTGACATAAATGAAAGCAATATCAATTAAGTGAAAGCAATATTTCTTTCATGTAAGGGGATTGATACTGTTGTTCTAATAGAACGTGTCATTAGTAGCCTAGGGCGCGCACCTGCTGGCTCTCGCGCTTCGCGCTCGATTAAGTGTTCATCTCGCGCTTCGCGCTCGATAATGTGTTCACCTCGCGCTACGCGCTCGGATACATTTGCCTGACGCTTTAAGCTTGGTTCCTCTAGGTTTTCGCACTTCGTATGCTCGCTATTGCGCGCTTCGCGAGCTAATACTCTCTTAGTAAACTTCATCATCATGAATTGCTTTTGGTTTAATTACGTCAGTTTTACATAAAAAGAATTAATTTACTTAAGGTTCTCTCGACCTTAAGGAACACATTCTCATCAAGACACTCGCGCTTCGCGCTCGATATTTGGTAGTCGCGCTTCGCAATGACTATATGTTATGTTCTATGTTCTTCAAGTAAAAATGATTAAATTTGTATTTGATATCAAATGAAGAAGGGAATTCCATTACTTCAGCGTATATTTCCGTATCTTTCTAATAAATCATACAATTTGAAATATTTTTCACAACTACCTGCAAAGGGGAGAAAAAAAGTATCTAAGACGTTTTTGGAAAATGTATATGATAAATTTTAAAATGATTATTGAAAAATGGGCATTTGTCAAAAACCGGGGGGTGGGGGGTCAAATCTTACACAAATCTAATACCTTCTCTGGATGAGAATGTAAAAATACAAATTTTCAAGTACCGTGAGCATTAATGATAGTTATTTTATTGTTTTAATGGTTAGAAATAGTATTGAGAACATAAAAACAATTAAGTATTCTGAAAAAAACACACACGTGATGAAAATGAAATGAAATAGATGAAGTTTTGATGAGAATGTGCCCACTTATCGGGCTGATTTTTTCACTGTTAATGTTCTTTTTTATACGCCTAAAACAAAAACTACACATCCCATGGAAAAGTGACCAATAACAAATTTCTAGATCTTTTTTTTTGCGCACAAATTTTGTTTCATCATCATTTGTCGTATCTTGCCTAGTTTGACCGTAAAATTGAATTTTTGGATTTTTCATTATTTTTTGTGCAATAAAAATGTGAATTTTCGATTTTCCCAGAAAATTCAAAAAGTCGTTATGATAATCTTGTAGGATGTGTACAAAGGAACATTTTTCTTCTCACGACTTTTTTTCGTCTCGTGCGTTGTTCGGCTGAAAATGTTAATTTTCGTATCTTCTTTTGGATTTTGAAATATGCTGTAACTCTGAAAATTTTCATTTTATCGAAAAATGTCATGAGACATTCGCACTCTGCCAACACTGTGCCAATATTACGCAGACTAAAATAAGAATTGTATGTGCGAAAATTCAATAAATTAACACTTTCTGAATGCATTACCTTGATTTTTTTTTAAATTTTGACCCCATTTTATACATACTGCATGATTTTTGTCAAGTAGTATATTTACACGTTTCTCAATTTTTCGCAATTTTCACATAATGAAATAATTATACCTTATGGAACCGATAATTATGTCACCTATACCATTGAAAAGTGTGACTCTTGAGCTTTCAAAATCACCACATATAAACTCTTTTATCTTTATTTAACTTAGAACTACATAATTTTGATTTAGAAAAAAATATTCCAAGACTTTGCAATCACATTTTTTTAAAATTCTGATACAGCTTTCACAATTTTCAGTTTAGAATTATTTTGTTAGCATTGCCTTTTAGAGCAAAAAAAAAACTTTTTAGTAAAAAAAATTGACTTCAATTGACCGATCTGTCGTTTAGATACAAGCCTGAGAAAACGGGCCGGGCCTTTTTGACCCCCGTGGGATAACAACGTATACTAAAATACGTGGGGTGAAGGAGGGTTAATCACAGTTCTCAGTCCTGAATTTCTGAACACAATTCTGGATGTTTACACTGAAAAAAAACTTATTTGAATCAAAGGAAATTTCTTTTATTCAAAGAAATGGTAGAGCAGAATATGGCTGAAGAAATATTTCTTCAGATTAAAGAAATCTTTTTTTTTTGTATCTGAGGGACGTCATGCTTAAGGCATAAAAATACTTATTCGACTCTGTAAAATATTCGTTGAGCGAAAGAGATTTGTTATTGACTATAATAAGTAAGTATTTGATATGATAGGTGAATTCCATAATGTAAAGAAGTATGGTGAAGTTCAAGAAAATAATTATTACATACAAATAAATGTAACTCGGACTGAGTACAAGTATTTTTTTGAACCAAATATATGATTCTTTGATTCAAATAAGCGTATTTTTTGGCAAACTAAATATTTCTTTGCAACAAAGAAATTTTTGTCAACGGAAAGAAATGATTATTTTTTTCTAAGCTGCGGCATATTGTTTTAAAAAAGGACGTAATAGAGTTGAGAAAATATTAATTTATTCAAAGAACAATTTTCTCAAACAGAAAGTTCTCATATTGTTTAAAAATGTTGAATAGACAAAGTATAAAAATTAAGCAGGCCCATTCTTTGAAAAAAATATTCAATGCAATTATAATGATTATAATTTATAATAATATATTTATTTTCATTTCGCGGAGTAGGAAAAAGAATTTCAAGCAAGACCAACTGACCAATGCTTAGGAAGACCGTTAAACACCAATCACCACATACTTCAGATTATATCTTTGGTGAAAATGTATGGCTAACTTAAAGACTGGAGAATCCGTTTCTATTGTGAGACTATAAACTCTGTGCACCTGGCGGCATAGTTTTGAACTACTCGGTACAAATATGGAATTTTACCAAAATATTTTTTAGAACGAATACTGTATGAAGTTATTTCAAAAATATATTTCTTCACTTGGAGGAAATATTTATTGGACATAAATCGCTTCACTCTATTTATTAAAAGAAACATATCTTCCAAGTGAATAAATTATTACTTAAGTGAGCAAATTTCTTTATTCAACTAATGACACGTTCTATTAGAACAGTATCAATCACCTTATATGAAAGAAATATCTAAGTGGACATTGTCCTATTCTTTAATATGGAGATAATATTAGATTCAAATAATTGTCAACACTCACAAATAACAATAAATATTTTTTTTCATTCACCATAATTTGAAATAAAAATTACTAATGAAGAGAACCAAAAGTATAAGAGGCGACACCTTAGTGCGTGGCCTATTCGGTCCTGCCTCAACGAAGGAAACGAGCAGCGGACCGCCCGAGAACCGTGATCGTCGATTAAAATTGAGCTCAGATACGATTGAACATTTTTAATCATATCTCTGGCACCCATGAAGATTTTTTAAGTTTTCTTGGCTTAAATTAAAGATAAGATTTCAGGCTCCATGTCGTATAAGTTTCAGGTTTTTGAAAAAATTTTCCTAGGTCGTGCAAAAAGTTGAATTTGAGGTAGAAAATTTGAGAAAATCTTGAATTTTTTTTTGAACTTCTCAAGTGCTGTACTATTTTTAGAAGGTCAAAAAAATATTTGTTGGGTACCAATAGACTTGTAATTTCATGAGCTTTCCAACTGTTCTTAAAAAAATGCCCTCTTTTTTTCGCCGAAATATCGTCGTTCGAAGTCAGCAGTGATTTTTAATAGCGCTAACGCGAGTCGTGCGCACAATTTCCGACGGTAGTGTATCAACTGGGTGTTATATTTGTTGTTGTGATTTTTTAAATTTTTTTCAAAAATAAAAACTTTCTTTTGAAATATGAGGATGTTAAAATAAATTAATTTTTTTTTATTATTTTGCAAAAAAAATCAGATTTAGAAAAAATCCTTTCACCACAATGTGTAGTGGATTTTCAAAGAATTTTTAATGCAATAAACCCATTTTCGATAAAAATGTTGATTTTCTACTTAGTTCTGTAGAGTCAAACCAGGTTAACTGTACGAAAAAATTTTCCGTGAAAACCTAAATTATGAAATAAATGATATATTCGTGAAGTATTCGACCATACAAAGAAACTATTCGAAGGATTTTTTTATATTCCTTTTTTTTTGTTATTTTTTACATGAACATTTGGAAACTATTTTCTTGCGAAAATCGTGAACACTTTGTGTTCAACATGGGAACAAAAATCAAAATCAATGTTTTTGAAAAACACTTTGGCCCATTGGAAAACACTAATAGAAGAATTCAAGTGGTTTCCATCAACGCGTTGCAAACTTGCAATATAAGCATTTCTTTTGACAGCACCCCCAATCCCATCAGACGCCCCTTCCTTTTCGGTGCGAAGTCGCAATAGGATATTGCGTGACGAGGGTCGAAAGGCAACGATTTCACGAGCGTGAAGTTAGCTGCCTGAGCGAAGCGAGGGCTGATATCACACGAGTGAAATCGTTGCCTCGGCCTGAGTCATGCATACAATTTTTCATCATATCGATTGAGGTATGATGACAAAAAATTTCATTTTGCTTTCATACCGAAATCTTTTTCATAATTCACAAGATTCACAAAGTTGAATTTATTTTTTTACTGTGCTCCTGATCCATCTAAAATTAAACAAGCTTCCGAATAGCTTTTGTTTCAAATTTTTTTTTCGAATGAGCCACACGTTTTTCATTATACAAATGAACCGAGTTTGTATCGTGATTTGAATCTTTAGAAAACGTTGGCCTGACCCATTTTTTTCTTGGTAATAAGCACTGATCACGCAAAAAATGTGCACAGTCCTGATTGTTATTGAAAACTACATTCACACATACAAAAAAATTTCCAAAATAATCGAAAGTTTCCACAAAAAACAGCGAAAATGAAAAGCGAAATGAAATGCATCGCACATAATTTTATGGCGTGCGGATTTGAACGTTTAGCGACATTCAGCGGCCGCAGCGCTGCAGCGCCGAGCCTGCCGGCCGATGTACGGCGCGAGGAAAAAATTCATTTTCCACACTCCCAAGGTCAAATGCAATTTTTCTCTTCAGGGACTCGAAGCTGAAGGTTCATTAAACATGTGTGTAAAATGTTAGTCCAGTCGCGTATGAAGAACGCATAAGAATTTCCAATTGTTTATAAAACTGTTATTAAAAATGCGTTTTTTCAACAAATTTCGCTTGTTCGTCTGGTTTGACTTATGCTTTTTGCAAGAAAATAGTATCCAAATGTTCAGGTAACAAAATAACAAACAAAAAAAAGAATTAAAAAAAGATCCTTCAAATTATTTTTTACATGGTCGAATACTTCACGCATATATCCTTTATTTCATAATTTAGGTTTTCATGGCAAATTTTGTGGTACATTTGACCTGGTTTGACTCAGACTGCCACCCTTCGTACAATGCGAAAATAATTTATATCTAAGCATGGAACTATTTACTTCAAATTATCCGTTATTTAAAATATTTAATAAACCTTGTACAAATATCAAGTAATGAATGATATTGTATAAATGTTGAAACACAGCTAACTTGCATGCTGCAATTTAAATTGAAAAATTCTTACACTGCCGTCGAAATTTAAGATAATATGGTTTTCGATGAGGGTTTCAACTCTCTTTTGATTTGCATAATACAAAGGAATATTTTTTACTTGATTCAAAAGAAATTGTAAACCCAAACAAATTTAAAAAAATGGAGACAGTATACAGATTTTTTAATTTTTATAATGAAAAGTTTAGAATCTTTTAACGAGATTTGAAAGTTTTCAAAAGAATGGAAAGAATTTTCGTAACATTTCTGGGGAAATTATAAATGATTTTTTATCTTGAGAAAATGGTATGAGAATATTTCAAAATATTTCAAAACATGTCAAAAGATTTCTTGAAATTATTAAAAAAGAATCCCGAAGATTATAAGGTATTTATTTCAGTTATCCAAATTTGAAAAAAAAAATAGAGGAAAAATTCTAATAATTTTAAAAGATATTTACAATGGATATGTCACTACTATCTGTTTCAAAAATCCTGGCCCCTCTACAAATCATTCAATATCTCAATCAAGAAAAATCGCTTAAAAAAAAGAAAATCATCTTGTCAATCCTCATTTCATTATGAATAAGTACAATATCATTTGATTGCGATGCGCCCATAAGTTTCGATGCCAATTCGCAGTGAAGGTGAAAAAACGTGGTTAAAAGTACCTGTTATACCTTGGTCAACTTTCGACCGTTCTACTTCGCGGAAAGATGTATGCATTTTTTGGCAAAAAATCGAGTAGTTAGCTTGAAGTTTTATTTATGAGTGCGTCTTCGAAAAATTCAAAAATATTTATAACCTTGGTGTCGGCAGTAAATAAAAGCGAAGGATGCTAACTCAGCTTCTAATCAAGCTTAAAGGCTCTACTAAGGTTTAAAATATTTCAAAAAAATCAACAAATGCAATGGTAGGGTTTTTAATACAGTTAATTACATCAATAACACGCTATTGCATATTATTTTTTTCGGCTTTTTTTTGGGACTGAGGCACAAAAGAAGTGGATGATACTCTCAGCAGGTTCCAGGGTATCGATATCCTGCTTGATCCTTCGCATCATAAAGTGACCTTTTTTTTCTTCAACTTTCGTACATCTGGTAGAATGTGCCGCGTGGGTCAACCGACTTTGACAATAGTGAGCGGCAACCCCTTCAAAGTATCGATTACAATTGTGGTCGACCACCGTAGAAAAAAAAAACAGAAAAAAATAATATGCAATAGCATGTTATTGATGTAATTAACAAATTTAAAAAACCCACCATTGAATGTGTTGATTTTTTTGAAAAATTGTAGTTCTCAGTAGAGCCTTCCAGCTTGATTAGGAGCTGGGTTAGCATCCTTCGCTTCTATTTACTGCCAACACGAAAGTTATAAATATTTTTGAATTTTTCGAAAACGTACTCATAAATAAAACTTCAAGCTAACTACTCGATTTTTTGCCAAAAAATTCATGCATTTTTCCACGAAATAGAACGGTCGAAAGTTGAGCAAGTTATAACAGGTACTTTTAACCACGTTTTTTCACCTTCACTGCGAATTGGCATCGAAACTTATGGGCGCATCGCAATCAAATGATATTGTACTTATTCATAATGAAATGAGGATTGACAAGATGATTTTCCTTTTTTTAAGCGATTTTTCTTGATTGAGATATTCAATGATTTGTAGGGGGGCCAGGATTTTTGAAACAGATAGTAAGGTCCTTCTACTATCCGTCCAAAAAGTTTAGGCACCGCGATTTTGGTACAGATTTTCCTGAAAATCTCAGCCATAAAAAAATCTGAAAATATGGGACCACATGCATGTTGTAGCTGAAGGTTTTGCCAATCCAGATACGTAGTTTCAAAATTTTGAGATGAATAGCAATTATTTCTGGGCGAGTGAAAGATGAAAAAGCGTAATTATCCCATCATCATTTTAGAATACTTAACTTTGAATGGCTGCAAGTCAGTGAAAAAAAAATATGAAACATCTGCAAAAAATATATGTGTTTTGTTGATCTTTTCTGTGCTTAATGGTGATATTTAGAGTCGGAAATATTCATTTGTTAATAAGGGATTGTCAGAAAAGTAGAGAGGTGTCATCTCCGGAACTAAGAAACGTACAGAGATGATTCTTGAAGGAAATTACCCATTTTTAGCTTCTGGCAATGTTTTGCGTATTATCAATGAGCAAAAAGTTGCACTTGAATTTTTAAAAAATTATTTTCTTCGTTGAAGAATACAAAAGGCTTAACGATAATCAAGGCTACCGCACTCTCAGCATGGGACTTGTGCTACTGGTACATGTGCACCACGACCCTGAGCCCAGATGCAAAAAAAAAGGGTACCGATAACTGTCAATATCTCTAAATAAATAACAGGCAGGCAATATTTCACCAAAAGTATCGGATATTTTAACAGCGATTGTAATATAAAATATTTTAATTTTTAATTTGTTAATAGTTTCGTAACTAATATTCAGTGATCAAAATAAATCCGAATTTGAAAGAATCGCAAATTATTTTTTACCCATCCACATTGTTCATCAAAATCATTAATGATCATTAATCATTAATCATTAATGTTCATTAATTTGAGTAAAAAATTGGTCCCTTTGGATAAAAATC
This sequence comes from Andricus quercusramuli, assembly GCA_932178445.1. Lineage (NCBI taxonomy): Eukaryota > Metazoa > Arthropoda > Insecta > Hymenoptera > Cynipidae > Andricus > Andricus quercusramuli. Next base: position 13,852 of record CAKNXH010056680.1, read on the forward strand.
AAACTTTTTTTTTAAGCTACTCCTACAGAAATGACATGAACATTAATGATTTTGATGAACAATGTGGACGGGTAAAAAATAATTTGCGATTCTTTCAAATTCGGATTTATTTTGATCACTGAATATTAGTTACGAAACTATGAACAAATTAAAAATTGAAATATTTCATATTACAATCGCTGTTAAAATATCCGATACTTTTGGTAAAATATTGCCTGCCTGTTATTTATTTAGAGATATTGACAGTTATGGGTACCCTTTTTTTTTGCATCCGGGCTCAGGGTCGTGGTGCACATGTAGCATTAGCACAAGTCCCATGCTGAGAGTGCGGTAGCCTCGATTATCGTTAAGCCTTTTGTATTCTTCAACGAAGAAAATAATTTTTTAAACATTTGAGTGCAACTTTTTGCTCATTGATAATACGCAAAACATTGCCAGAAGCTAAAAATGGGTAATTTCCTTCAAGAATCATCTCTGTACGTTTCTTAGTTCCAGAGATGACACCTGTCCACTTATTTGACAATCACTTATTAACAAATGAATATTTTCGACTCTAAATATCACCATTGAGCACAGAAAGGATCAACAAAACACATATATTTTTTGCAGATTTTTCATATTTTTTTTTCACTGACATGCAGCCATTCAAAGTTCAGTATTCTGAAATGATGATGGGATAATTACGCTTTTTCATCTTTCACTCGCCCAGAAATAATTGCTATTCATCTCAAAATTTTGAAACTACGTATCTGGATTGGCAAAACCTTCAGCTACAACATGCATGTGGTTCCATATTTTTAGACTTTTTTTCAGCTGAGATTTTCAGGAAAATCTGTACCAAAATCGCGGTGCCTAAATTTTTTGGACGGATAGTAAGTAGTCCAGTCATCACGTCGGAAAAAATAGGTTTTCATGGAAAAATCGCGGAATGGACTTTTTTTTTGAAAAATGTCTTCATTTTGGCATGTAATTGAAGACCCTGAGTTTGCGGCAGCCACAAACTGGCGCTTCCCGGGCAATCTTTTTGGAAAGGTCGCAAAATTCACGTTTGCGTGGATTGACGGTTTCCGTTGCATTTTAAGGAAAAAGTAGTTCTTACGAAAAGAAAACTAGACAAAATTCCACGTAATTTAAAAAAAAAAGAATGTCCTAGCACCAACAGTTACTGAGATATAGTTTGCCCAAAAACCCCGATTTTTTTCGCTTTTTCGACAAAAAACACTACTTTTGAGATTTTGAGCTGTATCTTTTTCCCTGTTAACTTGAGCTAAAAGTGATGCACAGGCGACTGAAAGTAGACCATATTACCTTTAAAATGAGCCATAGAAAAGTGATCTAAGTCCACTGGTTACAGAGCTGTGACCTCTCAAAGTATCCCTATTTTCGACAGGTTTTTAAGGCTGTTTTCCAGGGTTGCAAATCTCCGACTGTATCTCTTTTCTGAGTGAACCTACGTAAAGGGCACTTGAGGAAGAATCGAAGAGCATGAAATTCTGCGTAAATTACGAAAAAAAACAAAGATCCTGCTAACCCTAACAGTTTCCGAAATATGTTCTTTTGAAAAACCCTAATTTTTACTCAAAAATTGAAGAATTCTCTTTTTTTAAAATAAATGTAATTTCCGGACATTTTACAGCAAACTTTATTAGAAGAAAATTATAGAGGACTCAATTCTGCGTGAAAAAAAAGAGCCCTCTAGTATCAATAATTCGCGAAATATGACCTTCTTTATGTACCCCATTTTCGAGGTTGATGTCTCGCTGATGCTCTAGTAGGCTATTTGACTGATCTTAGTCAAACAAGTCATCCTAAACTGATAATTAGGTCCTAAAAACGCATAAATATTGTTTATTAATTAATTAAATAAATATTTTCAATAAATTGTTTAAACAATTCATGAAAGGTGACTTATTTTTTCATGTTTTCAACCAATTTTTAAATGAAAAAGATTCTGCGAAGTTAAAATTGTATTTTTT
>CAKNXH010056680.1:15837-32335 GCA_932178445.1 Andricus quercusramuli
ATGAATTGTTTAAACAATTTATTGAAAATATTTATTTAATTAATTAATAAACAATATTTATGCGTTTTTAAAACCTAATTATCAGTTTAGGATGACTTGTTTGACTAAGATCAGTCAAATAGCCTACTAGAGCATCAGCGAGACATCAACCTCGAAAATGGGGTACATAAAGAAGGTCATATTTCGCGAATTATTGATACCAGAGGGCTCTTTTTTCACGCAGAATTGAGTCCTCTATAATTTTCTTCTAATAAAGTTTGCTGTGAAATGCGCGGAAATTAGATTTATTTTGAAAAAAGTGAATTCTTCAATTTTTGAGTAAAAATGCGGGTTTTTCAAAAGAACATATTTCAGAAAATGTTAGGGCTAGAGTGATCTTTTTTTTTTAAATCACGCAGAATTTTATTCTCTTTAATTTCTCTCAGAATACTTTTTACCGTAGGCGCACTCAAAAAAAAGCTACAATCGAAAAATTGCAATCCTGTAAAAAAGGGGGTACTTTGAGAGGTCACAGCTCTGTAACCAGTGGACTGAGATCACTTTTCTAGGGCTAGGACATTCTTTTTTTTTTAAATTACGAGGAATTTTGTCTAGTTTTCTTTTCGTAAGAACTACTTTTTCCTTAAAATGCAACGGAAACCGTCAATCCACGCAAACGTGAATTTTGGGACCTTTCCAAAAAGATTGCCCGGGAAGCGTCAGTTTGCGGCTGCCGCAAACTCAGGGTCTTCAATTACATGCCAAAATGAAGACATTTTTCAAAAAAAAAGTCCATTCCGCGATTTTTCCCTCACTTTCGACGTGATGACTAGACTAATTCCTTTGCCAACAATAGTGATAGGTGACATCCCTTCTAAAAATAATCGGTTGAACACGATTCATAACGATTGAGTGTGATCAAACGGTGAATCGTTTTAAATTGTTGCTAATTGTGCCAATTGTTCCCAATCGGGTTGAATTGATTGAATGCACTTGCCTGCAGTGCGCCCTCTGCAGTTTTCGTTTGTAACACACATAACGCGCACGTGTTGATAGGTTGGAAATTGAATTTTTAATAATTCAACAAAAATTTCGAGTATAAAAAATTGAATGTTTGTTCAGGCGGTATACCGAATGAGGAGTCGAGAGGCAGTATGTAAAATCATGCCACCTAACGATGTGACAGAGTGATATAGTGTCTTTAACAAGTTAGGCAGTAGTAGTTTGATTTAGCGGGTATATTATTCTAAGACTTTTATTTCTTTCTTTTTAAATTCATATTGTTGACATTTTTTGGTTCGAAAGCGTAAAAAACCGCTTGTAAATAATTATTGCAATATCAAAATGCTGTACTGTCTTAACCTCTAATTCAGAATAATGGATACCCAATTGAAAACGATTGGAATCAATAGAACGTAGAAAAACTTATCCAATCTTTTTAAATGTCTTCCAGTATAACAATTTTGAGTCTATAAATAAGTTTGATTTGAAATTCTCGAAAATTTCTAGTTTTGAATATTTAAAATACTCAATTTTGAATATTTCGAATAATTTGGTTTGCAATGCCTGACCTTAAAATCTTTGAATTCCAAAGGTTTCAAATTTGTTATTGTATAATATTAGATTGTTTAGAAGGCTTTATGTAATTAAAAAGTTAAATCAATTGACAATAATTGACAGGAATGGAATTGGAGGTTTAACTATTCAAAAACTGTTACAGATTGAACTATTTTTGCATCTAAACAATAAAAATTATGGTCTTTACAGGTGAAATGGTTCAAAATTGTATTAAATACATGCAGGAATCATCGCAACAACTGGTTATTGTTCCCCAAGCACAGACATTTTCAGGGTGGCGATTCGGCGGACGATTTCAAATTCCAGGTTCTTCCTGGTCAATTTTTTCAATTTTCCCGGCCAACTAAAAGTAACAAATTCGTATTTGCCGCAAAACGCAAACATGTATTTTAATTCCTGACTTTTATTATGAACATCTTTCAACACAACAGAGCAAAACATTGTCAAATAAATCAAATAAATATAATTTTTCAACAAAATACATGTATTTTTAACCAAATAATTTTCAAACAGATAATTGAATTTTGAACTAAAAAAATAATAATTTTCAACCGAAAACAGAATAGTAACATTTTTAGAAAAAAAAAAAATTTTAAACAAAACATAGGAGTTTTGAACTAAAACAATGAATATTCAACTGAAATAGTTGAATTTTCAGCAAAAAATTAATTTTTACTAAAAAAGATAAATTGGCAACAAAAACTTAAATGATTAAATGCTAAGTTAAGAAAATTAATGATTAACCAAACAAAAGAAGAGATGAATTTTTGAATGAAATTGTAAATAATTAACTGAAATAGTTGAATTTTAAATCAGACAGATGAATCCCTTACTGAAATGATGAATCTTTAACCAGAATAATTGAATTTTGGACCAAGAAGATGAATTTTCACCAAAAGACGAATTTCAAACTAAAAAAGATCATTTTTCTACCAAAAATTAAATAAATGAATTTTCAACAAAAAAAGCATGAGTCGGTGGGTAGCGCACGAGCGAAGCGAGTGCGAAAACGTAGACGAGTGCTTCGAACCGCAGGCGAATGATTCAATCATACGAGTTAACAATCACCTACGCGCACGTGTATCACACGCTATTTTTTGCAACGCCCGTCCGAAAAAGTTTTCAGGAGGTGGTAACGAAAAATACTAATTTTATATTGCATGGAGTGGAGTAAAGAAATTACAAAAAAAAAATTTTTTTAATGTTTGAAAGAAAATTGAAAAAAAAAAATTTGTTGAAAAAAAATTTTTGCAAAAAAATGTTTGAAAAAAAATTTTGTGAAAAAAAATTTTGTGAAAAAAATTTTGAACAAAAAAATTTGTTGAAAAAAATTTGTTGGAAAAAAATTATTGAAACAAAATGTTGACGTTTATGCTTTTTTGCCCCCTGGGAGGGGGGAGGGGCTACGAAACACTAAAAACAAAACTTCAATCATTAAAACATTTGTTCAACTTAAATGTAAATTTATTTCAAAAAGATACCAACACCAGTTTCTAAAGTTACCTATGCCAGTGTCTAAAGTACCTCATCTCGAATGTGCGCATGCGCAGCTTTTTCACCAGTGTCTAAAGTAAGCCATCTTCAAACTGCGCATGCGCGAAAAAATTTTCACGCACAGTCTGTTCAAATAAGGTACTTTAGGCACCATCTACATGCATGCAAACGTCAACTTTTGAGGTGGGTGTTGCAAAAAATCATTTCCAACCAAAAAAGATTTAAAGAAAAAGAATAGTTGAATTTTATGCCAAAAAGATGAATTTTCAACCATAAAAATTATTTTTTTTTACAAAAAAAGTCAAATTTTCCACAGAGTACATACATTTTCAAATAAATAGTTTAATTTTTAAATGCGAAATATCGATTTTCAACGAAATAGTTGAACTTTCATCAAAAAAAGATTAATTGATTTTCAACAAAGTAGTTACATCTTCAACCAGAGATGAATTTTCAATTAAAATGATCAATCTTCCAAGAGAGTGATATTGGGACAGAGCGTGACGAATTAACAAGTGAAAATGCTAATATTCGTAGGATATTAGAAGTTGAGAAAGAATCTGAATAGCTTTACTCTCATTTAATTTTAATTGTTCTGTAACTAAAATATTTTTAGTAATTTATTTGATAAATTGCATGTTTTTTATATGAAATTATAGACAATGAAATTAATAATTTGATGGAAAAATTTCACCTCATTAGCTTTGTTGATGACAGTACTTCCAGCTCGCGGAAATTATTACAAAACATTTATCTAATTTTTTCCATGAACATAATGCTTAAAATGTGTTGCCTCGAAAAAAAGTAAATAAACGTTTTCAAATGATTCCCGCGAGACGAAAGTGCTGCCATCAAATTGCCACTTCATAACCACCAAATCTTACTACCGATTGGCCCGATTGGGAACGATTGGAACTTTGCAACACTCAATCGTTTCCAATCGTGCACACACGATTAAGAAACACGATTAGAAACAATTCAAATTTCTTTCTATCGTTTTGAATTGTTTTCAATTAATTATTTCTAGAAGAGATATTTCGAAGTTTTATTTGAGGAACACTTCAGGAGGTTTTCAAATAGTGTGACAGGAATGACCGCTACGTGACAGGAATGACGGTTGTGTGACAAGAATGATGGTGACTGAACTAATGACGGAGCCTGACGAATATTAAAGTACTAAAGCAAGGACAAAGTTAATTATGATTATCAAAGTACACAATAGCTTAGTACAAAGTGGTATTTATTCACCCTAGGAACGGCAGGGTACTACAATCTTTCGAAATCACAAAATATAAGTAAATACATAGTAGCAATTTGTTTTATGCGAAAAAGTAACATGAGCAGAAAGAGGAAAATCAAGGATTGCAAAATAACTCAAAAACATAAAATAAATAGTAAGTATCCAAGTACATTATAATCACGTGTGTACTTGGGCAGGACTTTTTCCAACTAGACTTTAAAGAGATCAGTCTCAAAACGTTTTCATGCAGAAACATAAATATCTATTACACTACCCTACAAGATTTTGCCCTTACAAAATGAATGAATATTTCTAAAGTAATTTTTCGCGCTGAAACCGAATCCAACCTCAGAATCGCTCTATCATGTCAGGTTTTTGAGATGTCGTAACCTAAAAGTGCAAAAACACTGAATTTTGACGTGTTTGAGGTTATGTAGCCTTTTTTTCGCCGAGATACCGCATTTTGAAAATTTTATATTCATGAATTTCGCAATATTCAGAAATGCATTGAGGTGCACACAGAAATCAAAAAGTCGATCGGTTTTTTTTGTCCACAAACGCCTGACCTACAAACTTCCAATCCACAAACCCCTAATCCACATACCTCAAACCTGCAAACTCGAAGCCCCACTAGTCCCAAGCCCAGAAACCCCCAAGCCCACGAATCCCTAACCAACAAACCCCTAACCCATAAACCTGAAGTCCACGAATTCCTTACCAACAAAGCCCAAGGCCAACAATCCCTAACCGACAAACCTCTAACTCACGAACCTCTTACCCACATACCGTAAACTTTTTTGTGTTTAGGGTGTGTGGGCTTGGGTTTTTGGGTTGAGGATTAAGGGGCTTTGGAGTTTGTGGGTGCGGGCTAAATACCAAATTCAACAATCAGGAGTCAAGACAGGAATTTAACTACCCTGGCGGACCGGCCGAACGCAAACATTACGCTACAGCGTAACGGTAAAGTAATGGTAAAGTAATATGGCATTATAAGTAATAAAGGAAACAAAATTAATATGTAAACTGTTGCAATTGTGATAAAACGTTGAAATTTACGTTGAACGGTCATGCCGCAATTGCAACAAGTTGCTTTTGCAGCATTAAAAAATAAAAAAACATAGTGACCGTCATTGCAGTCGGGCCCCTGCATATTGGCAACCCGCTAACGTGGCTTTAAGTGGGTTGCCAGTCTGCAGGGACCTGACTTGAATGACAGCCACTTTGTTTTTTTATTTTTTAACGCTGAGAAAGCAACTTGTTGCAATTACGGCATGACCATTTAATGTAAATTTTAACGTTTTATTATGATATCAACAATTTACATATTAATTTTGTTTCCTTTATTGATTATAATGCCATATTACTTTACCATTACTTTAGCATTACTTTACCGTTACGCTGTAGCGTAATGTTTGCGTTCGGCCGGTCCGCCAGGGTAGCGCAGAAGAATTTGATCATTCTTATCAAAATTAGATACATAGCTTAGCGTATTATTATTATATATAGCTTATCTAAATCCACTTTCACTGGGCAGGGCAGACAAACAAGCTTACTTCTTTTTGCATCCTGGGCGCCAAGTGGCCTGATCACTTCCTCCCTATCCCCTGCACTTCCCCTTTACCAATACCATATATAAATAGGAACACTGACTGACTGCACTCGCCACCTGTACTTTAAATTAGAGAGGTAAGTAAAAACGTCATTCCTGATACCCAAAATCAGACCCTGCCACGTGACAGGACTGACGTTTTCGCCATTCACTGCAAGGTTATAAGTCATCTAACTCGTTTAAGCTCCTTCTGAGGCCTAAATCGTATTCATGCAGCAACGAAGTATTATCTCCCCATCATTTTATAATGATTTTTATTAATTACTAGCAGAAACAGGAAGTGACAGGACTGACGGTGAATAAAGGTACGCATAGATTTCGCACTTATTATCACTAATTTATCGCAAAAACAAAATAATTTAATCACCAATGACTTTCCCTCAGGGTAACTCGAGCCTGACTCATGATCTCATGAGCCTGACTGAAGCGAGGTGACGCAGCAGAGCACTCTGACGGCCTGTTTTCCAACCGCTAGGCGGTATTTCAAAGTGGGCGTCCGCCCGATTCAATTCCCTGGGGACAAGACTTCTGAGTTTAATTTAAAAAATAACAAAACAAAGAAATTCTTCTTTCATGTAGAATCCAGGAGAGGAATACTGTAGCATATTATGGGCCTATTAGAAAGGTGACAGGACTGAAGATCGGGCCATACTTCTTGGAATAAATCGAAAATATACTGAACAGCGAAAAAAAACTTGTGCGGGCTAAATAAAGTATCATTAGTACAATAGCGGTCAACAATCATTTTTTTAATTCAAGCAATATACACAGATTAATGGCTCGGGGACACGATTTGTCCGCCGTCTTGCAAAATGGCCATACATAGAAATAGGAATTTCAACATAATATATATAGAAAAAATCCGTCCGCTTCGCGAGCACACTCTCATTGCGCTGCGTGCGTGGCTCCCAAACTTGAGCGCATCTAGGGCGCGCACCTATTGGATTGCGCGCTTCGCGCTCGATCATTATACATCCCCCACATTTTTGCATAGGACTTTTGAAATTATAGGTCAAGCCATCAAAGACTGAAATTTAATAATTGTGAATTCTCTTTTGTTAAAGCTCCTTCGATTGAACAAAAACTACGCATCTTATAAAAAAATGATTATTAACCAATTTTTAGCTCTTTTTTGGGTGAAAAACTTTTATCTATTTATCTTTTCGTGGCTTGTGTCGTTTTTCGTAAGGATAAATTGTTCGAATTTCCGAGTGCTACGAATAGCCGTACATAGAATTTTCAAATCTTGAAAAAATGGTCTCATCAATTTTGAAAATTCTATAACTTTTTGTATTTCTATCCAAAATAGCTGGCTGAAGGACGTGCCCTTTACTTTTAGGTCTTAAAAAAGTGTACCAAAGCTAAATGCAATCTCATTTTTTCGAAAGATCACAGACTACAGACAAACACCTTCGTAAAAATCGTTCTTTCTGATTTATTGGGCCTCAAAACGTGGAGATCAAATACAAAAATTCCCGGTCCTAAACAAAGTTCCTGGGGTTTTCCCGGGTTTTTCACGGTCCAATAGAATTCCTGGGTTTTTCCCGGTTTCTCGGTCCGCTAGACACCCTGATTTAGCAATATTTCCCTTCTTGAAATACTAATGCTACTCTAAAAAATATTTGAAGCACTTGCTTTATCTAAAATTTGACAGAGGAAACTTTCGAATTCTGACTTGGAAAAGTGATTTTTTAAAATTCCCTTCTTCTAAATCCAAATCATAATTCTTTTTAAAAATTTCCATTCCATGTGAAAAATTCCCTGTTCCAAGTGCAATTATATTTCTGCGCGGAAGCTCTCTGTCCAAGAATAAAAACAATAAGTATTTTCTAAATGAATTTTTTTTTTAAATTGAGAAAAATGATTGTTTCTGTATGTTTGAGATATCATCCATTCGATTATCGAACTGAAGTCAGCGAAAAAAATCTCACAGAGAATAAAATTGCGAAAGGTTTTTCTTATAATGGAAAATAATGAAAATTCAATACTAAATTATGATTTAATTAGAGTAAACGGAGACAATCTGAAACATTGAGAATTGAAACACATTGAAACACTGAGATAGTCTGGAACAACACAGAACCCTGTGAAAGGTTCTTCGATTGGGCAATCGATGCGCCTCGAAGACGTGAACAGACATATCATATACCTTACTATTGTATTCCCATTATTTAAAAAAGTGTTCCTCATATCAACAAGGTAAACAATATATTTTTTTAATTTACATATCGGTATTGCCACATGATAAGAGGTCATAGAAGATTCGTCAACAGGTCATTCGACGAGTCTCGAAGACGCGAACAAACATGTCGGATACAGTACTGTAGTATTCCTAACATGAACAAAGTTCTTCTCATATAAACAGAATACACAACTTTTTTTGAAACTTCATAAATCGGTACTGTTCGGTTATAAAAGGTTCAGCAATAGGTCAATCGATGCGTCTTGAAAACACGAACAAATACACTAGATATCGCATTTCTGTATTAATGTTAATGTTAAGCCATTTTTTACAACAAAAACCTAAATTTTGCAATAGGGGCATGAATTAGCCCTAAATTATGATGTTTTTATTTCTATAGCTCAGTAGATAAATAAGGTTTTTCGAAGTCAGATATTTTGTTTTAAAATAAAAAAAGTGCTATTTTTATGCGCTAGCATGATGCACCCTGCTAGGTTGCCTTTGCCAGGCGTATTAAAATTGCACTTTTGATGTGTAAACATTCTTAGACCTCGATATGGAGAGTCGCGCCTGATTCAAATGAAACCATAGCTGGAAAGTGTAACGCAAGCCTCTGACACACGCGTTGTGTCTTATGTCACAGACCGGAGGCTTGCTTCTCTTCACCCGCCGAGAAGAGCCCTTCAGTCTCTCTCTCTCTCTCCCGTCTTGAAAAATGTAAATTAAAAAATGTCATTTACAAATTAAAAACCCTGAAATTCGAACGATTCGAGGTTAATTTTATTTTAAATAATTCAATTTAGTTTATTTCTAAATATTTGATTTATAATTTCTTATTTTAAATAAACAGTCAAATATTGTTAAATATTGTAACAAAATTTTTTTCAATACTTTTTTTAAAACTGAATGCTTAAAAAATGGAGTATTTTGGAAAACAATAATATTTGAATAGAATTTGAAATTGAATAAAAGATTTTGAAGTTGCAATCAAATGCATACATTTTATTAATTACTACGGCTTTCAAAATTAAATTGTTCAATTTTTAACGTAAAAATCTATAAATTATTTAATTATGAACACATTCAGAATGGTCTTCTAAAATCAATTTTATTATTATTCTATTGTTAAGAGTCGAAGTATAGTTCAATTTTTTAAATAAATACCTCATTTATATTTACATTTTATCGACTTAACATTTTTCTTGTCAAAGTTAACCCGTGCCCCCGCGTCTTGTTTTTCAAAAAAATGGAAAAAATAGCTACTTGTTATAAACTTTTTGTAAATTGAAGTATTAAAACCCCTTAACGCATGTTCAAAGAATTATTTCCACCCAGTAAGTTTTAATTTTTACTTCCCAGCCCCCTGTCAAGCCATTGTTATTGTGCTTGGAAAGTGACCCAAAAACTGCAAAATAGCAGCTTTCTATTAAACTCATACTAAAAACCGTTTCTTTGGAGTTTTTTACCAAGAATTATTTTTAATTGGTAAGGGACGGGTCTCCAAGTAGTTTGCAAATAATTTTTAATTATTCAAACAATTATTATTTGTTCATGAATTATATTTTTCTTAAAATCGTAGAAAATTATTGTTTTCGGCATATGAGTGATAGATTTTATGAATAGTTAGAATATGTTTTGTTTTCACATAATTTGTCATTGTTTAAACTTTAATGATTCGAGTCGTATTTTATTTAAAATAATTCCATTCCAATTTGTTTATTTTTAAATATTTAATTTTCACTTTCTTATTTTGAATTTATTATATAGCGAACCTCAAAGCGTCTCCAGACTTCTTTCAGAAAAATCATATCGGCCCGCATCAGTATTTTATAAACAAAGCTTGACTAAGCAGACCTGGAAGATACGGCGTCTGAAGAACTAAAATAGTTTTAACAATCAATCAAGGAATTTGTATGTGTTCAAAATTATATCATTTTCAAACAATTTTAACTTAAAAACAGTACAATTTATTAAAACTATGGTGCTAGATCCGCAACTTCTTACTAGAGCCAAAAGAAAGGTTGTGCTAGACGGCTCGAAGTATACACAATTTTGTGCTGGGAAGAAAAATTCCAAAAACCTAACTGCTACCAAAAAAAAAACCAAAAACCAAAAAATTGTATTATTTTTAAAAATTTTGAAAAAATAAAACTTGTGCTGGGTTGTGCTTAACAAATTCAGTCTTTATTCCCTCTGACAAAATTATGCGAGATCAACAGTTCTCATATTAAAACTCAAAACGTAAAACTCAAAAAACATAAAAGATCCAAAAATAGTCAAATTTCAAAGAAATAAAACTTGTGCTGGGTTGTGCCCGAAAAATGCAGTCTCTATTCCCATTGACAAAATTACTTGAGATCAACAGTTCTCATATTAAAAACTCAAAACGTAAAACTCAAAAAACATGAAAGATCCAAAAATAGTCAAATTTCACAAAAATAAAACTTGTGCTGGGTTGTGCTGGACAAATGCAGTATTTATTCCCTGTAGCAAAATTACGTGAGATCAACAGTTCTCATATTAAAACTCAAAAAACATAAAAGATCCAAAAATAGTCAAATTTCAAAAAAATAAAACTTGTGCTAGGTTGTGCTCGACAAATGCAGTCTTTATTCCCATTGACAAAATTACTTGAGATCAACAGTTCTCATATTAAAAACTCAAAACGTAAAACTCAAAAAACATAAAAGATCCAAAAATAGTCAACTTTCGAAAAAACAAAACTTGTTCTGGGTTGTGCTCGACAAATGCAGTCTTTATTCCCATTGACAAAATTACGTGAGATCAACAGTTCTCATATTAAAAACTCAAAACTTAAAACTCAAAAAACATCAAAGATCCAAAAATAGTCAAATTTCACAAAAATAAAACTTGTGATGGGTTGTGCTCGACAAATGCAGTTTATATTCTCTGTAGCAAAATTACGTGAGATCAACAGTTCTCATATTAAAACTCAAAACGTAAAAGTTTTAAGTGGTGTAGCGGCGCTAGGCCACCTATTTTGGAGGCCTAGCGGCGCTAGACCACCTTTTTCACTTAATTGAGCTATTTGAATGGTTTTTTTTATTATTATGCCATAAAACCATATCCCTTCCGGGGTAAACTCCAACTCATTCAGTTCTAGTCCCGTTATGCCACTAAGGATTGAGGAGTAGGTATTTATAGGAAAGGGAGAAGAATGTATAGGGGAGTAGACAGAATGTGAAAATTTCCATGATTGACAATGTTGTTAATAGTTCTGGTTACTTTGATTCTTTAGTTTTACAATATTGTAGTTTCAAATTGAAATATTCCAAATGTCAGATCAATTTAGAAATAAATATTTCAAAATTTCATTTTAAAAGCCTTGATTGTCAGTTTGGAATACAATAATTTTAGATGTAAATGTAGAGTAATTTAAAATTGAAAACATTAAAAAAGTCTGATTTTTATGTGAAGATTTAAACAAATAAATCATTCCGAATTGAAAAGTATGCCATTAATAAAGTTCAAGAATGAATAATAATTCGAAATGAAGAGTTAAAAATAAAACGATATGAAATTGAAAAATTATTTTTAAAATCAAAGTAGATAAAAATTAAACTGAAATGGATACCTCAGTAGCTAAATAATTTTGATGATTTCAAATGGATGCAATTTTAGAGTTCGGAATTTTCATGTTCAACGCTAAATTCTTAACTTTAACTGTAAAACTGTAAAAAAGTTTTAGTATCACAACTTTTGGTGACTAAAATTTTTACAGTTTTAAATGAAGTTTGAGTTCGTTTGAGTTTCAGCGCATGGAGTAGAAAATTATTTAAATTCAAAAGTTTTTCAATTTTCAATTATTTACTTTTAAACGCTTTTAATTAAAATTTACACAGCTTCAATTCGTTTGAATGTTTAATGATGCAATTTCCACACTTCGAATCTTAAAATATTCCATTTTTAACGTTTTGAAATTGTTCTATATTCGAATTTTTAATCGGAAATCATTAAATTTCGTGATTCTTCAATTAAAAATAAAATCATTTCATTCTAAGCGTTTCAAATTATAAATTATGCCACTCAACCATTTTTTTTCGATTAAATTGTGCAAAATAAATCTAAATACCAGGTAATTACGTTAGTAATTGCGATGTTAATTTTGTTGTCTACTGGTCTGAAATCAATATTTTTTTAATATTGATTTTTTGAATTTTGAAAAAAAAGCTCTCCTGCTCCGCTGGGATTCGAAATCCAAGTCTTTCAGACATTTTTCTAACGTTTTTAATTCCAGGATTTTTTTCACGATTCAAAAAATACTAATTTTAGATCAGTAGAAAAAGAAATTATTAATGCAATTACCTGGTCAAGAATCTTAGCATCAAACATTACCATTTAAACTTTCATGTTTAGATATTAAATCTTACGAGTAGAAGGAATGACATTGGAATTCAAATTATAGGGGTTGTGAAGAAAATAATCTCGTCATCTCTCCGTAGCTTTGTGGGTTATAGAGCACCAGACCGGCCATCTGAAAGACCTGGAGTTCGAATCCCAGCGGAGCAAGAGAGCATTTTTTTACAAGACAAAAAATCAATATTCAAAAAATATTGATTTTATACCAGTTGACAAAAAAATTAACATCACAATTACTATTGTTCTAAAAATGTTACAAAAATATTTAAAAATTGGATTAATAATGGATTTTTACATTGTTTATATTTTTAATTCATAATTTTAATTAATTATTTTTAATGTTAGGAAATAAGAATCTAGAAACGTGAACGAGCAATTTGCGCGCGTATATTTACTGCAAGTACACGTTATAATAAAACGTATCTCTGCATTTTCCTTTATTGGACACAAAAATTTCCTTATCCTACTTATTATATTCAAAATTAATAGCTTTCTGGCAAAAAGGTTTTCTGATGCTTATCGACTTTCGCAATTGATCATATATGTGAAAAAATGTGGGTTTCGCGAAGAGATTCTATTTTTTCTAAACCAGTAAAAATCACTAATATTTACAGGGATAAAGTCGGGAGACAAAAATTTAAAGAATAGTGGGCACCTTGTAGGCTATATGCTCTGATATATAGACACTGTGTGTGTGTAAAATATATAACCACGTTTTAATCAAATTTTAAAAGTCGTATCAACTTTTTTGACTAGACCTCTGTGCAATCCTGGAGGGGGGGGGGGGGGGGGGGGGGCGCTGGGCCACCTACATTTTTAGGACTACACCACTGCGTAAAACTCAAAAAACATAAAAGATCCAAAAATAGTAAAGTTTCCAAAAAATAAAACTTGTACTAGGTTGTGCTCGACAAATGCAGTCTTTATTCTCATTGACAAAATTACTTGAGATCAACAGTTATCATATTAAAAACTCAAAACGTGAAACTCAAAAAAAAAAAATCCAAAAATAGTCAAATTTCAAAAAAATAAAACATGTGCTGGGTTTTGCTCGACAAATGCAGTCTTTATTCCCTGTAGCAAAATTACGTGAGATCAACAGTTCTCATATTAAAATTCAAAACGTAAAACTCAAAAAACATCAAAGATCCAAAAATAGTCAACTTTCGAAAAAATAAAACTTGTTCTGTGTTGTGCTCGACAAATGCAGTCTTTATTCCCATTGACAAAATTACGTGAGATCAACACTTCTCATATTAAAAACTCAAAACTTAAAACTCAAAAAACATCAAAGATCCAAAAATAGTCAACTTTCGAAAAAATAAAACTTGTGCTGGGTTGTGCTCGACAAATGACTAATAATGAAGCGCCATTTGTCCTTACCGCGAATTTTCAAATTCGAGTTACTTTCAGTTTTACATTTTGGATTTTAATATGAAAACTATTGGGCTTACACAATTTTTTTAGCTGAGTAAATGATTACCTTTCGTCGAGCAAAAATCAGAATCAGTTTGGATATTCCGAATTATGATTATTTTAGGGTATTGTATGTTTTATGAGTTTGAAATTGAATTTTTTCAAAATTTGACTATTTTTGGATCTTTTATGTTTTAAGTTTTAATATGAGAACTGTTGATCTCACGTTTTTTCAGGAGAAATAAAGACTGCATTTGTCGAGCACAACCCAGCACAAGTTTTATTTTTTGAAATTTGACTAATTTTGGATCTTTTATGTTTTTAGATTTTTACGTTTTGTGTTTTTATTATGAGAACTGTTGATCTCACGTAATTTTGTCAAAGGGAATAAAGACTGCATTTGTAGAGCACAACTCAGCACAAGTTTTATTTGTATGAAATTTGACTATTTTTGAATTTTTTACATGTTTTTTGAGTTTTACGTTTTGAGTTTTTAATATGAGATCTGTTGATCTCACGTAATTTTGTCAAAGGGAATAAAGACTGTATTTTTTTAGCAGAACCCAGCACAAGTTTGATTTTTTCGAAATTTTTGAAAATAATAACATTTTTTGGTTTTTGTTTTTTTTTCGGTAACAGTTAGGTTTTTGGAATGTTTCTTCCCTGCACAAAATTGTGTCTACTTCGACCCGCCTAGCACAACCTTTCTTTTTGCTCTAGTAAGAAGTTGCGGATCTAGCAAAAAAAAAAAACGTTTTTCAAAAATTGTGCCCGTAATTTTTGATTTTTCAAAAAACCGTTTACGGCACAAACCAGCAAAAGTCTAGCACAATTTAGCACAACTTTCATTTTTTTGAAAAAATAAGTTTGCTGATCTAACTTCCGGGACATTTATTATTCGCTTTAGGTAAGATTTCAATTTCAGTTAAAGTTTACAGAAGATGTTTACACATAAATCTGTATTGTTGCGTAGTTTATGACGCACGTGATGTTTTTTCTTAAATTTTAAAACAAAACAGTGAGAGTTTTACTGAAAAAATAGGTGCGAGAAAAAAAGGGAATAATAGTTAGAATACGAGTGCACAAAAATTAGACCTAAATATTCAGCCGTTTGACAGTAAAATCTGACACCGAAAACCGGATTGAGCGAAATGCACTGAACATAACACGGTCAAACTTCATTGTGGCTACAAATGAATTTGTGATACGCTCTCGCCAACTTGCTGATGCGTAATATACAGATACCTATAGAGTTAAGATATCTTTTGAACTACATATTACTAAGCAAAACTGTATATTGTATAGAGTCCGTTATTATCCTTCGGTTGTGAGCTATGACTTCATCAAATAAAAAAATAAATGAATAAAATAATTTGTTAATTAGGAAAGTTAATTTTAAGAGAATATTTGAAAATATTTCAAACCATTCCAGGGTGATCGTCAAAAAGTTGACCACTTTAGGACCGTGATTTTCCACTTTTCATTTGTAAAATCAATTTTTTCCAAAATCATCCCAGTAAAATACTTAAATCAAAGCACAATTATTTAGTATAGTTTCAAAATTTTAGATGACATCGTTTAGAAATTCTAAATAAAAAGTCCGCATAATTTGAGTTTCAGATATCACTTATATTGAGTTAAAAAAGATAAAAATCAAAAGTAGAGTTTAATATTTTCGATTTGAGGATTGAAAAAAGTAGTTCAATGTCTGCCCCACAAGTTTCTTGTTAGGGTAAAACTTGAACAAAAAATTATTCGAAAGCTCCATATTAATTTATCATACTATAAAATGAGAGGATGTTTTGAAACGCATAAGTCAAAATCAAATAAATCGTGAAAATAGTAATTTTCCCATATTTTTATCTGTTCTGCTTATATTTTTTTAAGATTTCTGATACTTTTTGCTTTATTAGAGTCGCATTTAACAATGTGTAAAAATCATCTCCATCACAAATACATTCCTTGATTTCTTAGTTTTTTTATTTTTATACTTTGTTGGGTTACCTTAATTTTAAAAATATGTTTTAAACGGTTTGGAAATTTGTTTGTTTTGGAAAATTGCATTGCCGTAAATAATCTACTTTTTGCCAATCACTTTCAAAAATTTCCAAAATTGTCCAAAAAGTGTATGGAAGATTTTAAGGCCATTTTTGTATTTTGCAGAATTTTATAAAATTTTTCGGAAAAACTCGAAGAATTTTAAAAGATAATTAAAACGTTAAAAAGTTTTAAAAAGATTCAAAAATAATCTAAAGCTTGTAAAGATTTAAAACCAATTCTTTTAAATTCAGATTTTTTTATGATTTCAAAAAAAGAAGCTTTTTAAGGGCATGTGACACAGCGAAATACCTATATTGCCGACCTCACTTTATCAGTTTACTGAATTTTTTTTTTGAACCTGAGAACTTTTTTAAAGAATAAAATATCGAGCTGAATCTTTGGAAAATGTATTAGAATACAATAAAGTACGTTAAAGTACTTCATTTGGGTAGGAACTTCACTAAAAATTATTTCCGAACAAATTAAAACTGGGAGACTATTGTCACATTTTTTTTCTGAACCTCGAAATTTTTCGAACGTTCAAACTTTTTTTATACGTAAAATATCGGCCTCAAACTTT
>CAKNXH010056680.1:46210-69266 GCA_932178445.1 Andricus quercusramuli
ACCGTTACGCTGTAGCGTAATGTTTGCGTTCGGCCGGTCCGCCAGGGACACGAAAACTTTGGAAGGTACGCGTACTAAAAGAACAGTTTTGGACCCGCATAACCTCACTTTATATTGACTTTGAGGCTTTTGACAATCGAAGTACAAATTTTTTTAAATGTTTTTGTCAATCAAAAATTTGTTAGACGTTCTTTGTGAAATTATTTTTAAAGCGTCGATTTTATACCGATTTTATAATAACATTGATTTTATATTTACATTCACCAAAGTTCGGCTTTGGTACATTTCTTTTATGTAATATCATGCAATAAGTTTTCTTTTAACGTTTAAATTATTATTTCTCTTATTCGGCAACAGATTTCACTTCAAGATCAAAGGAAATCCTTTCACAGTTAAAGGATAGCATTTGAAACGACAATCCTTTAACTATGAAAGGATTTCCTCTCATGCCAATTTTGAATAGAAAATCCTTTAATAGTAAAAGGAATCTTTTGACAGTTAATAGTCTGTTTTTAGAGTTTGATCTTTTCTCCCGCCAGTCTGGTCGACTAGGGGGAGCAGATGCTGAGCCAGACTCTGGCCTCTGTCATACAAGGCAGACGTTGCTACTAGGGGAAATGTACTTTTGTTTTAATCCTTTCCATTTTTAACTCGTTAAAGTGGAATTGGGGAGAATATGAATGTGGGAACCCGTGTTCCTTGAAAAGAATTTTCTCAAGACTGACAAGAGTTGTGATTTTGAAACCAAAAGTAGAAGACCAAACAAATTTTTTCACAATGTACAGTGAAGATAGGGTCCAGGAAAGATTTTTGGAAAAGATGGTAATGACCATCTTCGGATGAAAACCTATTTTGCTCTTAATATTTATATCTTTATTGACGCTATGTCTTATTCAAACTGAAGCAATGAACATAAAAAAACTTTTCGTGCCATAAAAAAGGGTAGTGTACTTAAAAAATTACAATATTTTTGAAGCTATTACCTAGCCTGACCAAGTAGCTTTACAGCACTGTCTCGACTTTCGTGCCGTGAGGTCTGTTCGAGGGCTTTGAGAGGCACTTGTCTTAATGCAGCTGTGACCAGGTAACAGTTGGATTGAAACTTAATTTTAACAGAATTTCTCACAAGTCCGTATATTTTTTGTTTAATAACTTTTCAGAATGATTTTATAGCAATATAATATGATTCCATGACCTCACTTTTTTTGGCAAGGTTAGACAAAATTACATATTTATATGAAATTTTAAGTTTTAATCCAATTTTTAGCCATTCAGCTTAGTTAAATAACATTATAAGTGTTTATAAAAATGTTATTCTAAACGTCGTATTAAGTAAGACCGTATAATATGCGGCAAATATAAATCATATTTGTTACAAAATTTTGTTATTACTTTTCACACAGCATCACTTAAATTCAGTGATGGATATTCAATTGAAATCGATTTTCCTAGTTGGGAAACTTTCAGGGGCTCAAAAATGTTGACAAAAAATGTTAGTACACTTTTCTTTTTTCTTTCATGATGTTTAGATATTGCTAAATAAATTCATCAATTCATTTTGTTGAAATATTAAAACTGAAAATTCTACTTCAGACCAACTTTTTGTGGCTTCTGGCCCACTGTGTGGCACTCAGAGTGATGCGACGGTCATATAATGGCCCTGTTGTGTTCGTAATGTACCGGGCAGGTAGAGTGATTTACAGCCTAATTTATGAGTTTTCTCATAATATATATTTTATAATTATAAATTATATACTATTCTGCAATTGAATTAAAAAATGTTGACTGTTTTGGCGTATCTCGTTCCATTTACGAGATACATTATATTCATTCCTATTTGAAACTTCTAAAAAAAAAGTTAGATATCTGAAATTATCGAAACCCATATAGATCCTGAATTTCTAACTTTTGCAGAGGTAATTTAAAAATTTAAAAATTATGATCCCCTTCAGCTGGTCAACTTGGTAGCCTAGTCGAAGGTATAAAGGGAACTTTTGCAGGCATTTAAGGCTGGAATCCGAGTAGCTGTAAATAAGCAGCACTGAAAGGGCACTGGGCAGTGCCGTTTGAGTGCCGTTCAATCGGCAGGGAATCCCTTATTATCTTATAGGACTACTTAAAAACAAGAAAACAAAATTCGAAACTTGAAGAATTATTAATCCATTCTGATTCACTCGATCCAATTTATCTGTTGGTTTTTGTTTTAGCCTAGGAAAAAAAGTGAATTCATACAATTTACATTTACAATGATTAAACCACGTGTCGTTTTTTTTTTGCTTTTTAGATGTGAACGGAAAGTGACTAGCCCAGGTGCGAAATTCGGTCGGCTGCCAGAGATTGACCATCGGCTCAAAGTCGTCCCTGCTTTCGTAACCGATCTACGGTAACCAGAGTTGGGCCGACTAAGGTGTTTTCAAGCTGCCAATTCTGGCCCAACGTTGGGCCGACGATCGGATAAACTGGGGCAGATTGGTCGATACGATCGCAAAAATGGGGTCGACCCGACTCTGTATACAGCAGTCGGTTAGCCACACAAGTCACCATGATGCACCCGACGGTCGGTCAAACCTTGGCCCAAATATGGGCCAACCGTCGGATAAACGCTGGTTCATTGTTCCAAAAAAACCGCGAAAGTAAGGTCGGCCTGACTCTGGACAAGAGATGGCCCGACCGTCGGCGTAACATTGGCTTGTACAAGTCACCATGATGCACCCGACGGTCGGTCAAACCTTGGCCCAAGTATGGGCCGACCGTCGGATAAACGCTGGTTCATTGTTCCAAAAAAAAACCGCGAAAGTACGGTCGGCCCGTCTCTGTACAAGAGATGGCCCGACCGTCGGCATAACATTGGCTTGAACAAGTCACCATGATGCACCCGATGGTCGGTCAAACCTCGGCTAAATATAGGCCGGCCGTCGGATAAACGCTGGTTCATTGTTCAAAAAATAACCGCGAAAGTACGGTCGGCCCGACTCTAGGCAAGAGATGGCCCGACCGTCGGCATAACATTGGATTGTACAAGTCACCATGCTGCACCCGACGGTCGGTCAAACCTCGGCCCAAATATGGGGCGACCATCGGATATACTCTGGTTCATTATTTCAAAACGACCATGAAGATACAGTTGGCCCGAAACATTGGTTGAACATAACCTACTTCATCTCAATAGATCTGTTTTCGGCCACGGTTGATCGGCCCATATCATTGGGAGGTCGGAATTGTTGTGTCACTCGTAGAATTTGATGAATATGACCGGAAAAAGGTCGGCATATGAGAGGTTGAAAAAATTCAGGAAATTGAAGCGTATAAAAGTTGATGATGATGGGAACAGTAGTAATATTAACAGTGAAGACAATATTTGTAGTGACGATACCATTAGCGCTTCCAAAAGCCTCATTAAAGAAGTTGATCAGGCGTTAAAAGTTGCAATCCCTGAAGATTCGAAGTAAGTGTAATCATTCAACTTCTATTTACATATATTTATATTCTTAAGTTCTACGGTTTTCAACTTTGAAGGGTGTTGCAGCGTACAGTTACAAGTTATACATATTTTCAGAATTTTTAAATAATCATGAACTTTCTTAGAATCTGTTGTAGATTCATCTGGAGAATTGTTGGGTCGTCAAGAATTTCAAAAATCGTAAAAAAATTTCTTTTCATTTTTTCTTGTAAACTAGAAGCTAATTTTCACAATAATCTTGCAAGCTAATTAAAATTTATTGTGCAAGGAGAAAAATGGTGTTGATTGAACAGAATCCATCTGGCAAAAAAAAATAGTATTCTGTAATATTTTATAGATTTCAGCAACAAATATGGGTCTATACATTTGACAGGCTCATCTTTATAAAATTTACACGTATATCAAAAAATTTTCTAGAGATTGCACAGGAAATCTGCTGTTCCTATTTTAGTGGATAACTTTTGTTCATTTGAAACAATTTTTTTCTCCATTTATACTCTCATCCAGCGTCTTTCTAAATCTTCTACACTTTCCAGAATATTTTTGATTATTTCATAGAATCCCTCTGGATTTTTCAATGAGATTTCAGAATCTTTTCAAATTTACCACGATCCTGAAAAAATTTCTAAAATACCTACTTTAGCATTTTTTTTGACTACAAGATTGGCAACGAGTTTGGAAAATTCTTTGTTAATCTTCTAGTTTCATGTGTGGAAAAATTCTAATAATTATTTATTATCAAAAAACTGAATACTGTGTTTCATGAATTTCAAATCTTCAAATAATATTTTGAAGCATTTCGTTTAAAACAATGTAGAGGGGATTCTGTAAAAAGTTTTGATTCGTTGATTTGACAGTCGTTGCGACATCCTAATAACTGAAGATTTTTCAAGATTGTCTGTAACTTTAAATGAAATATTATACCTTTTCAGATTCTTTGAAAAAGAGTTTCAAACTGTAAATTCGGATTCATTCATTCATGATCTGGAAAGTGAAATTGGTACTGAGCACAATATTTTATCGGGCACAAGTACAGATTGTGGAAGTGAAATAGGAGAAGCAAGAAGCGAGATTCAAATTCTTTCACAAGAGAGTTTCAAAAAGCTAAGTCTACGTGAAAAACTTGTGAAATGGGCTACTGAAAATTTGAAGTTCCTTCCGCACACAGTTATTGATGAACTCTTGCAGCTGTTAAGATCAGAAAGTCATTATGTTCTTTCGAAAACTGCGGAAGCTTTGATAAAGACAAAGAGAACAGAAGGTGCGGTCACGGAAATGCTGTCCAAGAAGGGAAAATTTGGAGAGTATGTTTACGTAGGTATTAAATCAGAATTATCAAGGATATTCAAATCTAATTTCAACGAAGTTAAAATTAAAATCATTGCTAATATAGATGGTTTACCGCTCTTCAATAAATCAGATATTGAAATGACTCCAATTTTGATGCAAGTCTTTCACCCAGATTATTTTTCTACCCCTTTTATTGTGGCACTCTATAGTAGAAATTCGAAACCCGACAGTGCAAACGAATTTTTAAACGACTTCGTAGAAGAGTGTTAGCAGCTTATAAAAAACGGAGTTGAAATCGATTGAAAAAAATATGATTTTGATTCAAAAGGTCTGGTTTGCGATACACCGGCACGAGCTTTTATTAAGTGCACTGAAGGACACACAGGATTTCACGCTTGTGAAAGGTGCACTATAAAAGGAACGGTTACGACAAACAAAGATAATCCCAAATGTCAAGTGACAGTTTATCCGGACATCGACTGTCCTCGACGAACTAAAAAATCTTTCAAGAAGCAATCTCAACCGGAACATCATCATGATGACGAAACGTGACCACTTCTCCGTATTCACAAGTTCGATCCAGTATCCAGTAAGAGGTGTGCTATTAGACAGTATCCCAGCAAAAAAGAAACTATTGATACGAATTGAATTGAAAAGACTAAGGCACCCTGCAAATCCCGTTTTGCGATAATGACGCATTGGTCCTATGTGTCAATGCATGTAAATTCGTGAAGACGGTATTTCAATTTTGAATCTTTCTATACGTCCCTGTTTCAAGTCTCGACACATGCAATTTTTATTGATTTTTTTTTTGATTGACCTCGACCACGCATTCATATGAATCCACACTCATTCAATTCGCGCTGTCTCAATTCATCTAAATGCGTCTCAATGCGTTCGAACGAATCTGAAAACGGGATTCACGCGCATTACAAAAATGTTAATTCGCCCCAATCCGTATCAATTCTTTCTTTTTTGCTGGGATGCATCTGCTTGCTGAAGGTGCGATGAAATTAATTCTACAGAATTTGCTTTTTAAGCTTGATGCTTTTTAAGCAGTTTTTAAGCTCGGCCGAGAAGATCGAAAATTACTGTCTGAACTTTTGGATCAATTGTCTGCTTCTTTACTAGATGAATTTCAGCGGAGTTGTTTTCCTTTGGAAGGTTTAGCGAATTGGAAAGCCACTCAGTACAGATTCATTCTGTTGTACGCTAGTCCTCTAATTTTTCGTAAAGTGTTGCCGCCAAACTACTATCGACACTTTCTTCTCTTACACAGTGCCTGCAGAATTTTATTCAATCGGGAAATAGCCGTCAAAAGGGTAGATGAAGCAGAAGATTTCTTACGAGAGTTTGTTTCCAAACTGCCACTACTATATGGGAAATCATTTCTAGTGATGAACATCCACAATTTAATTCATGTAGCAGATGACGTTAGGTACATGCAAGCTCCGTTATCAGACTACTCTGCCTTTTCCATTAGAAACCTCTTTAGGAAAAATAAAATCTATGGTACGCTCAGCAAAGAAAGTCGTGGCGCAAGTTTTCCGACGTTCATCTGAAATAGAAGTAGCAGGTAGTGAAATCATTATGCTTTATCCTGTCATCAGCAATGCAAACAAAACCAAAGAGCATTCCTACAATAATTCTGAGATTTCTTACACAATTGAACAATGGACAATTTTTCCAAATCACTAGGATTGTTTCTCGTACCGATGAATTAGTTTTAAACCATTTTTTGTATAGAAGGCTTCATTATCTCCAAAGTTGAAAACGTTTTTGAACAGCCATCAAATCTGAAGAAATCGGAATCTACAAAATTCCAAAGATGCCATCTACCAATGAAGTATCTCTAAAAAGTCTATGCATGTCTGAAATTAAAAGAAAGTGTATTCTGATGATTCTTGGCAAAAAATCTTACATTGTAAGTTTATTACACATTTAAGAGGATTCACGGCTTGAGAAGTAAACTTTTTTTCAGTACTTTGGTGTACAAAAAATGTCGAAGAGTATCATTTCATTAAATAATGATAGTTTGGTGTTTACCCTTACGAAAAAGTATGATAGGAAAATCATTAGGGGAAACCTTCCTACAGTGGATAATGCAACCTACAGTGGATAATCATTAATTAAAAATACTAAAAAAAGAAAAATAATGAATTTTAATCTTAATTTATAAACCCGTGTAATGTCTTAACTATTAATTAAATTAAATTAATTATTTTAGATTTATCATTATTTTTAATTAATGATTATCCACTGTAGGTTGCATTATCCACTGTAGGGAGGTTTCCCCTATAGGCCTATGATACATTTTCCTATAATTTCTTCGCGATTATAGGAATAATTATATGAAGAATTATAGGAAAAATTATAGAAAAATTATAGAAAAAATTATAGAACAAATTATAGGAAAAATCTGCCCGCTGGGCGGGCGCATTCTCTCGTAGCTTGTGTCGTTTGTCTTTTTTGAATACATAATTTTGGTCGATTCTTCATTTTTCGTATCTTGCATAGTTTGACCGCAAAATGAAAATTTTTATTTTTCATTATTTTAGTGTGCGATTAAAATTTGAATTTTGGATTTTTCAAGAAAATTTAAAAAGTAATGACAATCTTGTAGGGTGTTCAAAAATCAACGTTTTTCTCTTCTTCTGATACAGATCAACACACATTCAGAGAGACAAAAATATTCGTAAAAAACTGTTTTTTCGGATTCAGAAGATCTCAAAACGTGGATGTTTGACGAAAACGGAAGAGGGGGGGGGGGGATTTTACACAAATGTAATACCTTCTCTGATGAGAAATGTAAAAATAGGAAAATAATTATGGACATGAGTAATATTAAAATATTGAGATAATTCATGTAAAAAGTAGAAGAACGTATAAATTAATCATTTATTCTGAACCACTCAAACAAAATTACATAAAAAATTGACATATTCAAAGAAGCAGCCTTGCACTATCGACGGTTAGCACTGGGCACTGTGCACCCATTTTAATTATTGTATTCCAGACAAAGTCCCAAATCACAATCGTTGTTATAAAAGTTTGACACATACGTATGACTAACAGCCGTAGGATTTCCCAATTTTTGACGGTTTTGCCATTTTCTCAAAGCAGTGGCTACGCGGCCCTTTATCTTTAAAGTATCAATTTTTCTGAAAAAGTATAATTATCATAACGAATAAATAAGCTTCTTTTAGGATGAGCAGACTTCCGGAATATCAATCTCATTTGTCTTTCGATGATTCTTCAAATAAGTAACAGGTAAGTACATACATCGTGCTGTCTATGAAGGTACCATTATCCGTAACACTATTGGATTTCATACACGAAGAACCTATAATAACCGACCGATTTACGAGTACAATAAGACCGTTGCTATTTTTTCAAACACTTGAAAATGCACGCAATAATAAAATAACCTTAAAGTGTAGTTTTCTAAACTACTACGAGTAAAGCTTTCTTTTGTTGGTTAAGTAAACATACTTACGGAATATCAGCATCAGTCTCTTGTAGGTTTTTACTAGCTAAACGAGTCTTAAAAAATTAAAAGATTCAAAATGTCGTGTAATTCGAGGATTCTATAAATAACAAGCAGGTAATATATTGTATCTGTCTGGTAAGTACATTGTATCTATATCACACACTATATTCAGGTACCCTTCTTTTTAATACTCTATTGGATATGGTACACAAAAAAAACAATATTAGCCGGCAGATTTTCGAATACATAATATGCCCGTTACCACTTGTTCAAACACTAGAAAATGCATACGATAATATATTAATCTTAAAGTATTAAATTTGTTAAAATAATACGAGTATTTTCACGAGTAAGGCTATTCTTTAGTAAGTAGAATTACTCATGGAATATCAGTTTCAGTCGCCTGCAGAGTTTTTGCAGTTACACGAGTCTTAAAATATATAAAGCTATAGTTTCAAGTATTTTGTCATTTCTACAAATAACAAACAGGTAATCATATCTATCACAAAAGGTGACATTCACGGTAAAACTCTATCGGACTTGGTATATGCAAAACCGAACAAACTAGCGGATTTCCGATAATTGCCAAGAAATATCTAGTCACGGGTTGGCAGACTTCCTTTGTTTCGCCTTGACGTTATTGCATTTTGAACCAATTGCCGCCTTGAAGAGTTTCTTCATAAGTGTCGTATTTCCGAAAATTGCTGTTGCCATTTCTAGAAACAAAAAACATTTATATTTTGGTAAGCTTTAGTAACTATGTCTGAAGAGCTTTATATTTTAGTAACATTTAAGTTTATAAACGTTTTATATTTTTGAATAGCATTCACATTTTTTTTGAACTCCAAATGTGATTAAACAATGGTCACTCATATTGTTTTTTAATTTCCTACAAAAAAAAAAACAATATAAAAAACATACAAAAAAATTATTATTGTCTAAGAAACTATTGAGTGCTTTAATTCGAAAGTTGACAAAAGAGTCAGTCCTATTGAGCGTCCTACTTAGAAAATCTCCAACCGCAGTGTCTACTAATTTTAGGAAAATTTCAAAGATTTTGCAGCAATTTCCAAGATTTCAGAAAGATTTGCAATATTCGAAAATTTCACGAAGATTTGAGAAGATATCACAAATACACTCCGCGCTCCCTTATACGACATTCCCTTATACGCCCGCTCCATTATACGACCAGTTGCCGCTCCCCTATACTACGGGAAATTCGTTCTCCTTCATCCCCACTCCTCCGCTCAAAGTTCGCGCGGGGAGCAAATTGTCTCGCGCGTAAATATGAATACAATATTTTCGTACAGTGCTTTTAGGATTTCCTAGTTATGAGTTTTGAAGTGGAACACTTTTATTACGAATTTTTATAAGGGGTTATCTTAAAAATGTCATTAACCAAAAATTCTACAAAATTTGACAATCTGATAATGCTTGCTGGTGGAAGGGGTTAGACGGTTCCCCCTTGCGCCGTCGTATAAGGGAATGTTTTTGGTCCCGAGCTCGTCGTATAAGGGAGCGTGGAGTGTATTTCGCAAACATTCACAAAGATTTACAAAGATTTCAAGACTTTTCAAGGGATTTCCAAGATTTCGCAAAGATTTAAAGGATTTCGTAAAGATGTCATAAATTTCAAAATTTCAAAAACTCCAAAAGGTTTCAAAGGTTTCAAAAGATTTCGCAGATTTCAAACATTTTGAAAAAATTCACAAAGACTTGAAAATAATTCAAAAGATTATAAATAATTTCACGTAGAATGCAAAAGATTTGATTTTGAAGGATTCAGAAAGACTTTAATGATTTCACAAAGATTCCAGAAGAGTTCAAAACATTTCCACGATTTCGCTAAGATTTCCAAGATTTTACAAATTTATAAAGAGATTTTGAAGATTTCAAACATTTTAAAGAAATTCACAAAGATTCCAGAAGATGGTCAATCATTTCAAAAAGATTTGAAACGATGTTATATCATTTCACAAGGATATCGAGATTTTTATCATATCGCAAAGATTTAAAAAGACATAATTTCGATATTTTTAAAAACATTCCAAAAATTATGAAAGGACTAAAATTAAAAAAGTCTGCGCAACAAAGTAGAATTTCATAATAATTATCCATTATAAATATTGTACAGAATATCATTCGTACAGAGCTTAAAGATTGCTCTCGATTCTTAAATGATGCTCTCAAACTTTGAATGGAATGGAAGCTTTTAATTTGTCGCCAAAGGGTTTACATTTTTCTTGTATCTCTTCCCTATTCCTTTACACACACCCCACACACACTTACTTGGTGGTGGGAGGGGGACCAACAGTTCAAGATGTGTTCCGAACCACCAAGAACAACAGCTAAGTACTTAGAGAACCCTTTTCTCTAGAGGTACCGGTCCCACGACTCTCCGGACATGAACAACTCCCTTGCTAGGCAAGTGTTCATCGCATGGGCCGCCGAGGCTCTTTCACAGTGCGAGGCGAGAATCGAACCCGCAAGCCGACAGAGTGGGTCCAAAGCCTACGCCTTAACCCTCACGACCATCGTCCCACTACTCAAACTTTTCATGTACTTCCCGATTTTCTTTTAGCTCTTGGCTATATCCCGGTCTTTCTGGGTTTTCTTCTTAATAGACGCCCTGTCTGAAGTAGTTTGAAAAAACCTGGCATGAATGTTTAAGCTTTGTGGATCAAAAATGTTGTACTCAATTCCGATTTGAATCGGTTAAAATTACACTGTGACACCTCTTGAGAAAGCTAATGCAGTAGGAATTTTCGGTTCGGGACTAGGTTTTTTCATTCTCGTATCTAAAATTTAGTATCAATTATATTTTTTATTTTTATATTGCGATAAAAAATGGCTCGAAGAATCAAAAATAATAATCATCACCATATATATAGATTTTGAAACTCACAAATATTGAAAAATCGAGTCCCGATCCGACAAGTCCTACTGTAATACGAAACTATATGAAATTGTGCATTATGAAAAATATGGAGACAGGAATGTCAATAGAAATCCAGATAATTGAAGACTTACTTTCCATTGCATCAACACATTGTGGATCTAGTTTCAATGGTGGCGGCTCGTCGTTATTTTTATGAGCGTTACTCTTTTTCCCGGTCAATGAAGAACGCTGCAATTCGGTTTTGTCAAAAACTACAATACAAAGATCTGCTGTGTACTTTGAAATATCGGTTCTTCTACAGTTTTCGACTGCTAGGAGGCTGCACAGTCTGTTTCCAATTCTTATGTATCGGTTCCGTTGCTGTAAGTGTAAACATACATTATTTAAGAATCTAAATGTAAATCCAGTTATGTTGTAATATAGTTGCGAGACACTTTAACTGCAAGCAATGTGTGAGATAGCATATCCATTTTTCATATATTTTAAACTTCACGAAACGAAAATAACCAAAATTGAGAAAATATTTGCACGTGTGGTTGTCCAAATTCAGTTGTTTTTTATTATTGTACTTTAGAATTTTCTTCCTGAATTTCCAAGAACTTTTTCAATACATAAAAAAAATTAGCAGCGAAGGGTATAGGAATAACCAGAATATTAGTATTGATAGTATTAGAACAGTTCCTTCTTTCAGCATAGTATCATTTATCACATTGAAATCAAAGTTTACCGGCTCATTTTCATCGAGACGTCCAGCTCGAGGCTCGCCACTTACAACGTCCTGCAGTGACTCAGCACTCCTTCGCCGAATTCCATTTTCTCTCGATTGCCGGAGAGTATTGCCATTTTCCTGCAATTCATAATGTTATTTAGCGATAACAAATATTATACTCCACGACAATTAAGCAATACTTAATTCCAAATGAATCAATGAAGTAATGCCACTTACAACATCCTGTTGAGACTCAGCACTCCTACGCTGAATTCTATTTTGGCTCGATTGGCGGAGAGTAGCACCATTTTTCTGCAATTTATAATGTAATTTAACAGAAATATTTATAAAATTATAAAATTTACAAAAAGAAGGACCCTCTCCTTGATTCTCATTTTGCACTTAGAGTACTTGCACAAACCAATTTTTTCGAATAATAAATTTAATTTCGATATTCTAAAAAAAAATGAACTCACAACACTCTGTGAAGAATCATTTCCCTCATTTTCGACGTCTCCCATTGATGAAACATCATTATCTCTTCTCCCACCTTATTCAGATCCGAAATCCTGACTGCGGTTAACACCATTTTGTCGATTACATGCAGGGTATTTAACCCATTTAAAAGTTTCCTGAGGTGCAGAGATGTGGTAATTATTATTTTTGTGAACCAATAAAGGATTTTCATTCTCATCTTTGAATTCAAAATCTAAGCCGCGTACCAAAGAATGTTTATTCTGACAATAGGCTACATTTAATTTTCCCTTATTAGAAAAATGAAGTGTTTTCAAAGGTTCCCGAGGTGCGAATGGCTGAGTGCAATTTGATAACTATCCTTACCTTTGGAATCGTGTACTGAAGAACAATGTTATTCAGAATGGAACACGTTATACGTCTGAGCATTAATTAAAGAATACTATTTACCAGTTCCAGTGTCCCTTCGTCATTATTCTTCGAGTTCAGAGACTTGTCTTCATTAAAGGCTCGCTCAACTTCCGTATCCGTGTCTTCGAGTTCCATAGTTTTATTCCTACTACCAATTTCTCCAAGTGACTGCAAGTAAAATAATTTTATCACAAAAAAGAACTAATATGTACATTCAAAATATTCTTTAAGATTGGCCAAAAAAACATAATTTGAATAAGAAATACAAAATCCCAGTGTTTAATTTTAATTTGTTTATATTCTTTTCTTTTATCGTTAAGACTTGTCAATTTATTTCATTAGTGCGTGATAAGCAGAAAACCCTTAGATGTCCAAAATAACTTTGTAAGCTGAGCTAGATAAATATAAATATTTTTAAATACACACATCTCTGTATTTTAAAATATTTCTGCATTTACATTTTTAATTTTCTAGGCATATCAAATTATTTTAACGAAGTTTTATGAACAAAATCAACAACAACAAATCTTAAAAAAAGTCTTTTGCCAAAAGTTCCCTTTCTTATTATTAAGCTTATGTTTTATCATCATTTTTCATGTATAAAACATGAAAAATTTCCGCTTCGGAAATAGAATCCCGTACATTTTCCGCACAATTCCCGATTTGCACGCTTTTCCCGCACGGTGGATACCCTGTGGCTATTTTCTGACTTTTTAATCTACGAAAACCCCTTTTAATCACGAACAATTTTATATATTCAACCTACAATTATAACAAATGTACACTGGAGTCCCGCTTTACCAAGCTTGCAAGGTCAGCGGAATTGCGCAGTTCACGGCGCGGCACTATAAGAAGCCACAAGCAAGAAGGAGAAGGACGGTTTGGAGAATTCCAATTTACCGTTAAGGCCGTTGAGGTTACCCCGAAATGCCTGGTAAAGTCTGACCCCAGTGTATTTATGATAGGGGGAAAATTAACCTGAGTACATGCAAGCTTCATAAGCGATACATTTATTTACACCATGTCTATGTTTAGTTTTACGGAAGCCGGCCCTTACGAAAAGATATGACAGGGAAAAAATGACAGGTGTGTCATTTTTTCCCTGTCATTTTTTGTCTGTCATTTTTTCGCGACCACAAGAAAATGACAGGGAAACGACAGGCAAAATGACAGGAAAACGACAGCCGAAAATGACTGGCCCTAATTGGCTATAATTTATAATAATATTGTGTAGAATTATAAATTCTCGACGACTTGCAGACTTATTTAAACTTTCATGTAAAGCTTAAAAAATCATTAGCAAGAGACAATTATTATGGGAATTTTCATGATGAAACACCTTTCTGTAGCCTGTTGCTAATTCTGAATTATCTTTCCAACACATCAATTGTGGAATGTGTTCGATTTGCCATTTTAAAGACTTCTTATCATTACAAAGTGCTAAATTTAAGTACCACGGGCAAAAATTTCAGACTATTTTCAACTTTCTTCATTCCCTTAACAAATTGACTGGGTTGACTGCGTGCTCCAATTCCATGATCCAACAAAGAATGGTTCCGCCACGCGCAACCTACGGACCCTTTGATTGGTTCACTTTTTTTAGATGCGCGTGGCGAGACCATTCTTTGTTGGATCATGGAATTAGGAGCACGCATTGAACTTGAGGGATGAAGAAAGTTGAAAATAATCTGAAATTGTTGCCCGTCGTACTGAAGTTTAGTCCTTTGTAAGGATGAGAAGGCATTAAAATGGCAAATCGAACACATTCCACAATTTATGTGTTTGAAGATAATTCGGAATTAGCAACAGGCTACAGAAAGGTGTTTCATCATGAAAATTCCCATAATAATTTTCTCTTGCTAATGACTTTTTAAGCTTTACAGGAAAGTTTAAATAAGTCTGCAAGTCGTCGAGAATTTATAATTCTACACAATATTATTATAAATTATAGCCAATTGGGGCCAGTCATTTTCGGCTGTCGTTTTCCTGTCATTTTGCCTGTCGTTTCCCTGTCTTTTTCTTGTGGTCGCGAAAAAATGACAGACAAAAAATGACAGGGAAAAAATGACACACCTGTCATTTTTTCCCTGTCATATCTTTTCGTAAGGGGGCAACAGAGGTGTGGTCCTTGACTATTATTATTGTTTATATTATGTACTCACCGCCAACAGCAATGACCTCTGCTACTTTGTCCGTCCAAGGAGTGGTCGTCTTTGGACGAAACTTCATTTTGCTTGCGGTTGATATTTCGCATTCTGGCCACTTTAAGGGAATGATTTTCTTATCTTTCAGAATGAAATTAATTTGATCATCGCTCAGATTCCCTGAGATGAAAGCACGAAAGTCCATTTTAATCACGTTATTTTCGTTTACGAACCGAAATAACGCACACTCTTTATCCGAAAGTAAGTTATTAATCACTTGTGCATTTTCCTGTGACTCCATTGTTCATTGAAGGCACATTACCATACTAATATTCTTTTAATTTTCAAACCAATAATCAAACGATAGTCAATCAACTTTTTCCATCACACAACCGAGAACATACGCACGCGGTTTGAAATCGGAAGTAGAAACTGGGGTGGAAGGAAGAAAGAAAGTAAGCTACAGTGGTAGTCACGTGAGAAATTCTACGAACGATGATTGGCCCTTACTTTCTACCTTTCCTTTCTTTTAAATATCCTTTATTTTGATTGTCACTCAGGAGTTATTACATAAGGGAATGGTGTGTTTAAAATAAAATGTTTTCAAATACTGTATATTTTGTAATGACTGCTATTTTTTATTAAAGTATTGATGAAAACAATATATGCTTTAAAGTGGCGGTTGCTAGGCAACAAAGCCAACCAATTAGAAGCAACCGCTCAAGTACTGATGGACCAATTATGTACCAGAAGTGCAGATTCAAGAATCCCAAGAACGTTCAAGAATTTTCGAGATTGTTTACCATGCATGTGCGATGTGTCCATTGGCAATGTCGGCATTTCATCGACGGCGAGTGGTTTTTGTTTTTGTGAACCAGTGTGAACTAACCGTGTGTGTTTAGTATGGATAATACAAGAGGACATTATAAAAGATATTTGCTTGAAGGTGATATGCCAGCAGTTCCAGAATCGACGTATAGGTATCGGCGTAATAAAAGATTGCGCGAAGGCTTCCCCAACCCGCCCGATACCCCTGAC
Organism: Andricus quercusramuli; assembly: GCA_932178445.1. Taxonomy (NCBI): domain Eukaryota; kingdom Metazoa; phylum Arthropoda; class Insecta; order Hymenoptera; family Cynipidae; genus Andricus; species Andricus quercusramuli. Next base: position 62,126 of record CAKNXH010056680.1, read on the forward strand.
GAGGCTCAAGACAATGAGGTTAGATTTAATATTTATATCCTATTTTCCTTCTTTATTCTATGAATTCCTCTTCCATCTATAAGTTCGTATAAGATTCATATGAGTATATATATATATATATATATATATATTCGGTTTCGGTTTCGATTCCCTTGGAATAGAACCGAAGGGCTTATGACAAAGCCACCGAAAGCGTCCTCGGGTTGCGGATAGAGGGTCCCCGTACCAAGGGTTTCTGCTGAATATGGGTACAATAATTAATAAGCAGTCGCGGACAATTGTTCAGGGATGGTCCCGAAGGAATAACCCCTAAGCGAAGGTGTGCGAACCGTGCCGAAAGCTGCATGGCACCTGGGTGAGGTGTCTTTAACGGTGACCCTGGGATATCGGGCGATGTCTCAGAGTAATAGCCTTATCCTTGCACGCGGGGCTCTACAAGGATGGACGAACCCTTTCCCTAGCTGCTCGTGGGAACAACAATGAAACCAAAAAACCACCAAAATGTTGTAGATGCGGTTCAAAACGATCGAACGCGCAGAGCACCCGACAATGGATCGGCAAACAATGCCGATCATCCTAGAGTTCGGGGTGCTGAAAATAATTTAGATGGAAACACACCGACGAACCGGCGAAACGCCCACATTGAGTGGACGGATCAACTTAAGAATGATGTGTTAGACTGCTACGATGCCAGTATTATCCCTGTTCGTGGAGGCTTTATGGCGCGTATGCATACTCTGTGGTGCCAGAAACACCCAGAGCTTCAACACGTTTCGCATCAGTCTTTGCGAAATCAAGCCGACTACCTCCGCAAAAATGGATATGTACGCGGAGCGCTTCCTCAACCGCTGCTTGAACAAGCTGCAGACGAAGATGAAACGACATTAAGACCAACCGCAGAAAGTAGGCACCTTCTTGAAGATGATGGCAATTTCAGTACAAGGAGGAACATCAACATGCAAGTTCCTCTTAAGCCCCAAGATCTGGCTGAAATGGATGCCACCCTTTGTGGAGATATCTCGCAAGAGTCCGACCTCTGGACCATCAATTGCTCAGTTTATGGTGCTGCGAGAGCTTTGGCTGATTCAAATCGAAGGCTCAAACCGACGATGGATCAAAAGACAAGAAGACGCTTGCATCAACTGAACAAGAAAATTGGATGGGCAAGACAGAATGCGTCCCGTGTTCAATGTGTGATTGACTACATAACATCTGGTAGACCGTTCACGGAAAGGGTTCGAAAGTTCGCCCAAGAACTAAGGACCTTGAATCACACACTAAACAAGTCAAAGCTGCTGACAATCAAGCAACATATTGTTGACAAAATAAGGCTGTTATCTGACGCAAGGAGGAGGATACAGAAGAGGGAGAGATGGATCAGAGAGAATCAACAGTTTCTCGCTGACCCATCGCGCCTCTTCAGTGATCCCCCTGTTTTTGTAAAAAATCCTCCCAAGCCCAAGGAGGTAGAGACTTTTTGGAGAGAGGTGTACAAGATCCCGAAAACACTAGAGTTGAAGGAAGATACTGACAATATCATCCGCTTCAAGGAGTTTTGCGACAGCCTCATAAAATCTGAGGAGGAATGCCCATCAGTCACTGCCGAAGAGGTGAAAAAAGCACTTAGAGGCACGAAGAACTTTTCCGGTGCTGGACCAGATTGTATCAAGAACTTTTGGTGGAAGAAGTTTACTTCTACACACCAACATTTGGCCCGCATATTCACCTCATATTTAAAGTCGGAGATGCCCATTCCGCAGTGGCTAGTGTTAGGACGCACTATACTCCTACCGAAAAAAGGCGACTTGTCCAAACCAGAGAATTACAGGCCAATAACTTGTTTGAACACACTGTATAAGATTTTTACAGCTATCCTAAACAACAGGATTGTTCGACGAATTGAGCCTGTATGGCGAGAGATGTACGAACAACGTGGCTCGAAAAAAGGTGTAGCAGGCTGTCGAGAGAACCTGCTGATTGACAGGTGTGTCTGTAAAGACGCTACAGTCCATCAGCGCGTCCTGTCAATGGCCTGGATTGACTACCGGAAAGCTTTTGATTCAACCTCTCATAGACTTATCATCTGTCTGTTGGAAAGCTTGAAGGTACATCCACACATAGTGAGATGCATAGAGAGATTGATGCCTCTTTGGAAAACTAGATTTACCATCTCATCTAGGAATTATCGTCTGACGACGAACAACGTCACCTTCCAGAGGGGCGTCTTTCAAGGGGATAGTATGAGCCCTTTGCTTTTTTGCATCACACTTTTGCCTCTATCTCTTGCACTACGAAATTCTCCTGGATACCTCTGTGGCGACACTAATCAGCGTGAGCATAAGGTCACTCATGTATTCTATATGGATGACCTGAAGATCTATGCCGCTGGTAAAAGCAGACTTCAAACTGCTTTAAATATCGTCAAGAACTACACAGGAGAGATTGGGATGGACTTTGGTTTGGACAAGTGTGCCAAAATTCATTTGAAGAAAGGAAAGATTACTGGCGTTCCCAAGGACCCTGAGCTTGTGGATATAAGTGTTATTAGACATCTTAACACTGGAGAGACCTATACATACCTGGGCGTGCCTCAAAGCCGCATTCAGGACGTAACATCAGTGAAGGAGTCTCTCCGAAGCAGATACAAGCATCTTCTTCGACAGATTTGGTCTTCCAATCTGTCGGCGTTGAACAAGGTATCTGCGACTAACATGCTTGCCGTCCCGGTTCTACTCTACTCGTTTGGGGTGGTTCAATGGACGAAGAACGAGCTGAAGGCCCTTGATGTCACCACGCGTAAGATCATGCATATGCATAAAAGCTTGCATATCAATTCGTCAGTTCCGCGATTATACATTTCACGCCAGCAAGGCGGACGCGGACTTCTGAATCTCCAGTGTCTTCATAACCGAATTGTTTTGAGTACAGCTTACATCGTTGCGAATGGCAGAGATCCTCTCCTAAAGATGGTCAGAAACCACGAGATGATTGGCGAAGGGGCGTTCCTTTACAAAGCCGCGGAGCAAGCTGCCGAGACCCTTGGCCTGAATTTTAACATCAGAAGTGAGGAAAGTGCATTACTCCATCTAGATGCTTCACGTCTAAAAGCCGAAGTAAAGAAAGCAGAGGTTGGAAAATTTCACCAAGAGCTACTCGACAAGCAAATGCACGGAAACTTTCACAGAAATGTAGAAAAACAGTCCTTGTCGAAGGAGCAAACTTTTGCTTTCCTCAAATCATCAGGGCTCAATTCAGGTACAGAGGGCTTTATTTTCGCATGCCAGGACGGTGTAATCTCCACCTTAGCATACCGCGCCCGCATTTTATGTCAAGAAGTTCCCAGTGATAGGTGCAGAGCGTGTCATGCACACGCTGAGTACCTAGAACATATACTATCGGGGTGTCCGACCCACGCAGGAACAACGTATATCTATAGACATAATGCGGCCCTAAGAGTACTTTATTACCACCTTTGTCGCTCTTACGGTGTTGGTCGCGACCCTGCCCTGCCGAACGCTCCAAGGGATATAGTGTCAATTGTCCGAAACGAGAAGTGCCAGATTTTCTGGAACTACGATTTTCGGGCAGCAGTCTCCGTTGCGCACTCGAGGCCTGACATTGTTCTCCAAGACTTCGAGAAACGAACTATATTCGTGATCGAATTCTCGGCTCCATCCGAATACAACATCACTGCAAAGGAGAAAGAAAAAGAGGAAAGATATCAAGACCTTAAAAGAGAGCTGCTTCGACTGTACCCAAAATATTCGGTACGAGGGATTGTTCTTGTGATAGGTGCTCTCGGAGGTGTGAAATTATCGCTGGTTCGTAACCTTAAAGCCATACCCGCGTGCCAAAAATATGCCAAGGCTCTTGCGAGATGGATGCAGAAAGCTGTCATCCTTGGGTCGCTTCGTGTCCTCAAGACACACGAGGGTTTCGCCGGCCTGTCGTTGTGATTTCGTCGTGCCCTGTGACCACCCATCTCACGGATGTGAGACGTGGCCATAGGTGTATTTTACCGCGGTTCTACTGGGGGCCATTGACATTTTTTCAAGATGGCAGTTGCTCTTAGTGGTACCCTGCGGTGGTTGTTTAACTTTGTTTTTATATATATATATATATATATATATATATATATATTATAAGTCATCCAGTTTTGCAACCTAATATTTTAAAAGTTATAAAAATGAACTTCAATGTTTATTATACTATTATTGCTCAGTATATAAATAATCGAAATTCCTATTTTATTTTGTGTAGGCTTCACAGTTTTTCCCCTATTCCCATCTTTTTTACTTTTTCTTGTTTTTCAACACGCAAACCGAATTAATAGAGCCTGATGAAAAGAATGCTACTGTTTTTGGCCGAAAGTTCATTATTTTTGGTTGAAAAGCCTACTGTTATAGTTTTGCTTGAAAATCATATTTTTTGTTGGAAATTTTATTATATGATTCACAGTTTAATTATTTTGTTGAAAACTTTCTGAGTTCTAAAATCAACTATTTTGGTGCAAAATTTTAATATTTGGTTGAAAATGAACTTTCTTGTTAAAAATGTATGGGGCCATTCTCATAGTACGTCATACATTTTTCATGAACTTCTGACGCCCCCCCCCTTTCCCGCGTGCTACTTTTTCCATTATTCTCAACATGGATAATGATGCTTCAACAGAGCCCCTCCACCCCTTAAGGTATCACGTCTTTTAAACATTTTTTGAACTTTTAAGTGTGTGAACTTTGTGAATAAAACATCAAACTATGATGCCAATAATCGCTTTTGCTTCTAAAGTTCCTTAAAATCGAACATTTTTGGAAAATATGGAAGGGGGCTCGTCTTAGGCAACTTTCCCCTATTTTATGGTGAAACTATTTTTGGAAGAACGACGCAAGGTATAAAAAAAATGAATCAACAAAAAGTGTGCATTTAAAAAATATCTACAAATTTATTAGCGATCACTTGTTGATAGGACGCGTGGTTTTTTCTTGTTAAGGATTGAACTATTTGGTTGAAAATTTTGCATGTTTGGTGGAATTCAGCTGTTTTTAGATTACAATTGAAATCTTTTATGTTGAAATATCAACTACTTAGTAGAAAGTGAAACTGCTTTGTTGGAAATTAATCTTTTATGTTGATGATTTATCATTTTAGTTGAAAATCCACTTTTTGTCAATAAGGTGTCATCCAGAAAAATTTTGTTTGCCTTATAGTTGAGTTTTTTATCAACTTTTGCTCCCAACGAATTAAAATGTGAAATTAAAACTCAATTTCTATTATTTAGTAATTTATAATAATTTATTAAAAAGTGATCAAATATTCACCGTAAATTTCTATTTATAAAAGATAACATGTGGCGCCCTCACGGCTCGAAACACGCGGTGTGACGTCACGCGCCGTCAAAATCGAAGAAAATGCATGGTCGCGCAGTTTGATGAAAACAATAAAAATAATTAATTATCAGTTTTTTTTTGGCAAAAATGGTTTATTTTTATGAAGTATCAATATGCCTGGATACGTTAAAGCCAGTTCGGATAATTTGCCAAAAGTGAGTACACTTATGATTAGCGATTTCTTCGCGAAGTGCTCCAGTTTCAATGTTGCGTGAATAAACGATTTGATTTCGCGAGGTTATAGCTCACATACATCCCGACACCCCATATATATATATATATATATATATATATATATATATATATATATATATTTCGGTTTCGGTTTTGATTCCTTTGTAATAGAACCGAAGGGCTTATGACAAAGCCTCCGAACGCGTCCTCGGGTTGCGGATAGAGGGTCCCTGTACCAAGGGTTTCTGCTGAATATAGTTACAATAATTAATAAGCAGTCGCGGACAATTGTCCAGGGATGGTCCCGAAGGAATAACCCCCAAGCGAAGGCGTGAGAACCGTGCCGAAAGCTGAATGTCACCTGGGTGAGGTGTCTCTAACGGTGATTCTGGGAAATCGGCGACTCTCAGAGTATACAGCCTTATCCTTGCATGCGGGGCTCTACAAGGATGGACGAACCCTTTCCCTAGCTGCTCGTGGGAACAACAATGACAACACCAAACATAGTTGTAGTAAGTGCGGTTCAAAACAATCGAACGCGCAGGGCTCCCGACAATGGGTCGGACAACAATGCCGACTACCCTACAGTTGGAGGAGCCAATCAAGACGGAGTCAATGCGATTGACCGGCGGAATCTTGTTACTTTTAAGTGGACGGATCAACTCAATGACGGCCTGCTGGAGTTCTACGATGCCAGTATGGTCCCTGAACGAGAAGGTTACATGGCACGACTGCATGCTCTGTGGTGCGAGAAACACCCAGAGCTCTCAGACTTTTCGCAACAACGTCTGCGAAACCATGCCGAGAACCTTAGGAAAAGGGGTTATATAAGCGGAGTGCCTACTCAACCGCATCCAGAACAAGCCGGCAACAGAGAAAGAGAAGCGACAGGCATCCAATAGAGGAAGAACGATGCTTCAGGACCCGGAGAAACATCAACATTCAGGTTTCTCCCAAGCCCAAAGATCTGACTGAATTGGATGATGAACTTCGTGGAGATTTTTCCGAAGAATCCGACCTCTGGACTATCAGTTGTGGTGTGTACAATGCAGCGAGAACTTTGGCAGATGCAAGCCGTAAAACAAAACCAACGGTTGATCATAAGACCAAAAGAAGAATGCATCAACTCAGCACAAAGATAGGCTGGGCTAGACAGTACGCGTCCCGCATTCAGTGTGTGATTGACTACATAACATCTGGCAGGAATTTCACTGCCAAGGTTCGACGGTTCGCGCGCGAACTGCGTATCCGTCATCACACAATCAACAAATCAAAGCTAATGACCATCAGACAGCATATTGTTGACAGAATACGAATACTATCTAACGCTAGGAGAAGTCTAGAGCGGAAAGAGAGGTGGGTCAGAGAAAATCAACAATTTTCATCTGATCCATCTAAACTCTTCCAAGACCCTCCAATTACTGTCGACCATCCGCCCAAAACAGAGGAGGTCGAAGCATTTTGGAGAGAAGTCTACGAGGTCCAGCATCCACTTCAAGAAGACTCAAAGAACATAAATAGCTTCAAGGAGCTGTGCAATGCCCTCATAACACCTGAGGAAGAATGCCCACCTATCACTA
>CAKNXH010056680.1:74266-87735 GCA_932178445.1 Andricus quercusramuli
GAAAGCATAAGGTAACTCATGTATTTTACATGGATGATCTTAAGCTCTATGCTAGAAATCAAGAGAAACTACATCTAGCTCTAAAAATTGTCACAGAGTACACTCAAGAGATTGGAATGGAGTTCGGGTTAGAGAAATGCGCCAAGGTTAATTTGAAGAAAGGAAAACTTAACGGCATCCTCGAAGATCCTGAACTCGTTGACAGAAGCGCTATACGACACCTTTGCGCTGGAGAGACCTATACATACCTGGGCGTGCCACAAAGCCGCATTCAGGACGTAACATCTATAAAGGATACTCACCGATGCAGATACAAACGTCTCCTCCGACAGATATGGTCTTCCGAACTGTCGGCGAGGAACAAAGTATCTGCAACGAACATGCTTGCCGTCCCAGTAGTACTCTATTCATTTGGAGTAGTTCCATGGAAGTCGTGGAATACTGAATCTTGAATGTCTTCACAACAGGATTATTCTGGGTACAGCACATATTGTCGCAAATGGACAAGATCCTCTTCTTAAAATGGTCAGAAAACACGAAGAAGTAGGCAAAGGGGCGTTGCTTTACAAAGCAGCAGAAGAGGCTGCTGAAACACTCGGCCTTGACTTCAATATCAGGGGTGAGCGAAATGCATCAAATCTTATCCATCTTAAATACTCACTCCTGAAGGCCCTGATTAAGAAAGCACAGGAGAAAAACTTCCGCGAAGAGCTCCTCGACAAGAAGATGCACGGCATCTTCCACAGAAATGTGGAAGATCAGTCGATGTCGTATGAGCTGACGCTTGCTTTCCTTAGATCACCCGGATTGAAGTCGGGCACAGAGGGCTTCATTTTGGCATGTCAAGATGGTGTCATTTCCACTCTAGCATACCGTCGCCACATTTTGATGATAGCTGCAGAGAGTGTCATGAACACCCCGAGCATCTAGGACACATACTATCTAGTTGTCCAGCTCATGCGGGAACAACCTACATCCAAAGCACAATGCGGCACTGAGAGTGCTTTATTACCATCTCTGTCACTCTTACGGCATTAGCCCAAATACCTCTCCGCTGAACGCCCCTAGAGAAACAGAGTCAATTGTCGAAAATGAGAAGTGCCGCATATATTGGAACTTCATATTCTCGACAATTGTTTCTGTTGCGCACTCGAGGCCTGACATGGTTCTTCTTGACTTCGAGAAACGAACCATGTTCGTTATCGAATTTTCGGCACCAGCGGACAAAAACGTCACAGCGAAGGAGAAAGAAAAGAAAGAAAGGTATAATGACCTTATGAGGGAGTTGCGACGGTTATACCCGGCACAGAAAAAACTGAGGGATCAGTAATGCTGCGGCTCAAGTGAAACTTGGGATCATTTAGAACTTAGGCTCTAAAGGAACTCTTATTTAGGGTTCCTTTTTGGTTTGTTCATATCCGATAGATGGCCATCGACGGTTGCCGAAGTTTTCTACTGCGCATGTGCCGAGAAGCGCGGGCCTATTTGAAATCAATAAATACTATGAACAGACATACAGATAAATGTTAACAAAATTTTTTTATTCTTATTTAAAACAAATTAAATTGAATTATAGAAATACCTAGCTTCTTGAAAAAATGTTATATTAACCTAATATTGCAAGTGTATATTATATAATTTTGAATAGTCCCGCGCTTTTTTGGCATGCGCAGTGGAAAACTTCGGATTTGCAACATAACCTTAAGAACTGTCACATTTCATGTGCGATATATTCCTTTCAAGAATGATTAATGTCTATGATTTTAGTTTCTTCATTACATTTTTTCCAGTGCAATATTATTTAATTACAATTATAAAGCATAATGTGCATCCTTAACTTGTGCAATCTTTGAAGTGAGTCAAGGCAGAAGGGAGGAAAAGGCTCTATTAGAACCATTTGAATCAACATTTGGGTTCATTTAGAAACCATTTATTATTTTGGGTTCCTTTTCAGCAAGAGAGGTTCCTTTTTGTTGCAGCTCCTTTGGAACCAAAAATTGGTTCTAATAGAAACCCCAGTTTTTTCTGTGGGAATATTCTGTTAAGCTAATCGTCCTGATGATTGGCGCTCTTGGAGGTGCCAAGGTTTCACTTGTTAATAGCCTGAAAAGCATCCCTGCGTGTCAACAAAATGCTGAGGCACTTGCAGGGAGAATGCAGAAGGCGGTCGTCCTTGGGTCGCTCCGTGTCCTCAGGGTGCAGGAGACTTTTGCCGGATCATCGTATTGAATTCGCGCAGACTACAACCACCCATCTCACGGTCGTGAGACGTGGTTACAGCTGAAATTTTACCGCGATTTCGCTGGGAGCGGGTGCAATTTTTCAGATTAGCACCCGCTCCTGGCGAAATCCTGCGGTTGTCCTTATGACAAACTTTTAACTATATATAAATATATAACACCGTTGAACATTAGTCAATTACGAACTTTATGTTATCAAAAAAGCATGTTTTAAATATATTTTCCTATTCAAAATAAAAATATTTACTTATAATAGCGTTGAAATGATCTTCGCAACAATATATTGTTGTCGTTAAAGATGTGGTAGGGCACATGTCACGCCGGACAATTTTATACCATTTCTTTCATTCCTCACCTTTGGGTACACGGAAAAAATAAGTTGTCGAAACTTCACTTGACTAGTCAACCATTCTAGGATAGGCCACTTTTTTTTAGAATCTCGTATAATTTTGATTGAAGAACCGCAGACTTCATCGAAAAAGTGAAAAAAGTCATCGAATTATTGGAAGACAATCTAGGAACATCAGTTTTCGAATTTTTATTCAGCAGATGTTGACAAAGTTCAAGGCAAACATTCAATTGTTCATAAAAAGTCCTCCAGATTCCAAACGATTTGGAATACAATAACACTAGCACAGAAACGAATAACTGATGTATAAGTTGTCGAAGAATTCGTTGACTGTCTTCTACATATCTATATATTCACAATGTACGGTCACATTGGATGCTCAGGTGAAATGGTATATGTATCAGTCCGAATGGAGTCGCGGTCACCGGCAATGAACAAATGAGCGCGGATTTAAATTTGACTTTTCACTGACATTTGTGCAAAAGATTCAATGTCTTAAGTTAGCTGTGGGGTCTAGTGGTTAGGGATAAGTTGCGTTCGATAGGCGTTAGGTAGTTCGAATCCCGCCGCAAAATTTCTTTCGATTTTTCATAGGTTAGTGTGTATCTGTAAAAATAAATATAACTTAAGCGTGAGTCTATGTGAATAACAATATAATAAATATAACCGCGAAATATATATTTTTTTAACTTGGCTATATGTGTTCTAAAAACTCGTTAGAATCATCGAAAGTTTCATTGACTGGCTTCGAAGCATTAGTGTATCAGTGTTTCAAGAACTATATTTCTCTGTTCTTCACATTTTTATTGAAATTATTTTGTACTTTCGACAACTCTTTCTACTTTTTAAACACTTATCAATCAAGCTTTGTAAGACGATTCTTCCAATTTATGACATACGTTTAACCCTATCCTAGAGTGGTTGACTCAGTCATTCAAAATTTCAACAGCTAATTTTTTCCGTGTATACATATAAATAATTCTCCTGGATTTTTGACAGACCTGTTCTTGCATTGGGGCACAAAACACCAATGGCAGCGCTGTTTTTTTTTCATTTTTATGAAAAAAACGTGAATCGCCCGGCTTATTTACAAGCGTTTGGCGGCTAGCTACGTCACATCAAGATGGCGGAATGAGCGCGAAAGAAATAGGAATTTTAAATGTGTACAAATAGGAATTTGAAATGTGTACAAATTTTTCTTTTTCAATTATAAATTATCGATAAATTAAATATTATATTATTATTAATATATTTATATTCGATAAATTAATATTTTTTATTGAAAATTTCTTTCTTTAATTGAAAGTTTGATGAGGCCCCTAACAAGGATCCATTTTCAATTTTAATCAATGTCAGGGGGCCATCTTTGGGGCCCCAATAGGGCTAGTGACGAGTGGGTCACGTGACCGGATTCCTACCTTACCGACAATTTTTTTATTAGTAAAATTATGTTCACACGAATAGCCACATCGAGTTGAAAATTTGGGATAAGAAATAAGAAGCACTAAGAAATACGGCTCTGGCCCTAAATTTTAATAATTATGAAAAAAACAAAAAGAAAATATTTACAAAAAAATTGTTTTTCATAATTATAAAAATTTAGGACCAGAGCCGCATTTCTTAGTGATTCTTATTTATGATCGCAAATTTTCAGCTCGCTGTGGCTATTCGTGTGAACATAAGTTTACAAATAAAAAAAAAAGTGAGCCGTCGCGGGACGCCTGGCAGATGTGAAACGTGAAGAAAGGATGGTGTATTGAATGAAGTGCAAATGAAAGTGAACAAATATTTAGATTTGTATACTATTGTTTATTTTTCACAAAAATACTTAGAAGTGAAATTTCTTAAAAGGAAAATTTGACGGTTCCAATTAAATTTTCCTTCATTTTAGTTCAAAATTCATCTTCTTCGTTAAACATTATTTTTAACTAAGAATTTAACTGTTCAATTTTTGATCTAAGTATTTTTGTGAAAAATAAACAATCGTATACCAATCTAAATATTCGTTCACTTCCATTTGCACTTTATTCAATACACCATCCTTTCTTCATGCCGAGCTGAGGACAAGTATAGTGTTGAGCGCAGCGCGCGGAGAGAGGGGATCACCGAGCTGAGGCGGATTGAGCCGACGAGCCCCCAGCGCGTCGTTTCATCTCACGCGTCGCGTCGCCACGCCAAGAGGCGATCTTACCCCCGTACCGCGCCATTAGATGTTTCACATCAAAAAGTGTCGGTAAGGTAGGAATCCGGTCACGTGACCCACTCGTCACATGGCCTTAAAGATGATTATGAGAACATTGGAAGGAGCTCATTATTTCTAGATTTTATTTACAATTTAAGAAAACTTTAAAATTCACGCTATTTATGTAAGAGCTTCTCAAAAAATTGACGAAATGACTTCATCAATCCTGGACTTATTTTATAAAGAATTTATATAGCTTGACTTAAAGAAGAATAAACAAATTTCAACATCGAGTTGATAAAATTAGGAGACCACAAGTGAATGTCGAAAAATATGGTGCATATTTAGATTTCGAAACTTCCTGCAAAATGAATCATCCTACCTGCGGCTTTGATTTGAATTCATATGTGTAATTACGTGTATTTATGTATATTTTTGAACTAATTATAGATATGTTAAAATGTACATTTTATATATGTGACGTGCGCCGAAGAAAGGGGGCTTACTCTGGAAAGCGAGATTTTTCAGGACGAGCGGTCGAATTCGACCCGATAGACGCGATTTTTAGAAGAGACGAAATCTTCCCTCTCTGCTTGCCACTACATTCTCACGCATATAGCGGCGCTGCTCACGGACGGGGTAAAGATGAGACGCGGAGATGTAGTGGTGAGTGGTGGGAGGTGTTTCACGGGATCTCGAGCTCTCGAGCGAAAGCACGATTTCTCGGGTACCTATCAACTCAATTATTAGCAATAATAACGCTCGGAATTTTTTTTCGATGGTTTCATTAAAAAGAGCAACTCAAAAACTATCGAAGGGTGTAAAAACCTCGATTTCGATTTTTTCAGAGTAAGCCCCCTTTCTTCGGCGCACGTCACATATGGGGCTGAAAACTGTTTCATACCAGGCAGATTCTATTTTCTATATTTTCAAAAAACAAGAAATTATTTATTTTACTTCATTTTCAATATTTTAATTTATTTTGATATAATTTGTTAAGACATATATGTTTCTTTCCCATTTCTACTGCTGCATTTTTGAAATTCTAATCGTAAGTCCAAATCTTCACGAACTGCGCATTGTACATGTGCTGCACTGGGAATAATGAACACGTCAGGGTTGTTGTAAAGGGATGATATGAGTTTTTTACGGAGTTTACCACTAAGATTGGTTAAAATATGTTTAATTAAACATAAATAAAGAAAAATATATGTAATTTTAGTAAAAAGTTGCAAATTAACTGAATTGTTTGTAAGAGATGCCGCCGTTCCATACACTCACCCCCTACCCCCATTCCCCGGGTAAACACACACTATCAAAAGCTGGCACCCTGAATTTTTTAAATATCTAGGACCACCAGAACATGAATTCGAAGAGAAACTGTGTTGCACTATTCATGCATGCTCAATGTTATCTACGTCCTCGTTTAATAAGAAAGAAAGCAAAAAAGTACTCAGGGAATTTCAGCTTTCGGTCAAGGAAATGTCAGAGACTTTTGAAATCCGTTTTCACTCGCCACCCTGAGTAAACTTTCAGAAAACGATTTGGTTGAATTAACAACATTTTTGTTGGTTCAAGCATAGAATTTGGTTATTATATGTACAACACAATATTTCGTTGACCCAACTCAATTTTTTGGTGGTTTTAACAAAATTTTTTGTGAATGGAATATTTGGCTGATTCAACCAAAAAAATTGTTTAGGTCAATCAAATATTTTGTTAAATCAACAAAAATTTGTTTCATTTAACCAAATTTTCATGTATATCCAACAAAACAGTTTTTTTGGCTCAAGAAAAGTTTTTTTCTGAGTGAAGAATGAAAAAGTATATGCTGTTCAAGTTGACAAATAACGACGATTTTTAATTACATAGAAGAGAAAGATAATTTTTAGTTCTTTCAAGTAAAATTATAATAAGAAGAATAAGCAACTGAATTTTTGTATTAAATTCATAAGTGATAAGATATCTCAAACCTTGAATGGTCCTTATCGAGTATCAGTGTGATGATGATTGCAAAAGTGGGGGAAAAATTTGTTTATTTAAAAGAAAGGCAAAATGTGAGTGAAATTGAATAATTTAGCTTACTCGTACAAGTATAGCATATTCAACTGCTCTGCAAGTGTTCTTTTTTCGACGTAAGAGGTGGTTTTTTTCAGGATGTGAGAAAAAAATGAAAAAGTCTATACCGTCTTGGCATTCTCTCAACTTGGCAACCAATAAACCATTCAGATTTTGAGCTTTTTTAAATTATCTGTATTGCACGAAAGGTCGTTTCCGAACTCACTGCGAGTTTAAGGGAAAAGGCGCCGGTATTGAAAGTGTCCACTTTATTGCTTTTCAATAAAGGTTATCTTCAGGTAAAATTGCACCTAAAGTGGACCCTTATTGACAATCGACAAAGTGGGCTGTTTCAATACGGACGTACACACATATCTATATTTCACACTCGACCGAAATAGCCACTTTCGCCCCTGAAAATAGGGGAAAAAGTAGCATATATTTCCCGTAAACCACATTTGCGGGGCGAAAGTAAAATTAGCGGGGAGAAAGTAAAATTAGCGAGGCGAAAGTAAAATTTGCGGGGCGAAAATAAAATAGACATTTTTTTCTTTTTTTGGTCGATGGTCGCCATATTGAAAATCTGAGTTGCTCCGAGTCGATGGGAATTCGAGCCGCGAACAAAACTGTAGAAAATGCGATGGACCCGCTTTTCAGAACTAAAAGCTGGCCACGATCGAAATAAGTGGAATAAAATACTATATGTAACACGGAACGAAGGTAGACAACATATTTCATCATACCTCAATCGAAAATTCGGCTTTTGATGCCTATGGAGCGGGTCGAAAATCGAGTTTTCTTCCTTAGGGTAGGAAACTCGATTATCGACCTGCTCCACAGTCATTCGAAAGTCGAATTTTCAATTGTCGATATGATAAAAAATTGTATGCATGACTCGGGTCGAGGCATCGATTTCGCCTGTATCTATTTCATAACACGCACATCGAAAGTTCGACTTTCATTGCCGCTTGAGCGGGTCGAAACTTTTGTATTTAACTGTAGACTATAAAATTCAAACAGGCGATTGCGAATCACTCAAGATGCAACGAAAGTCGAACTTCCGATGCGCTTGTTATGAAAAATATCGTATATAGCTCCAGCAGCAAATTTTACTCTTCAGAAATTGCAGTCTTTAGCCCCTAGCTATAAAATATACTATTCTATTTATTTTCTATTGAATCTCGTAAAATTATGTTATGAAATATTTTTAGTCATTACATTTTGATAACACAACCACACAAAAAAATCGTTATTCGGGCCTGGAGGTCAGACCATGTTGACTATATGTCTTTTGGGTCGCTGAATCCGAATCCGAGGTCCAAAAAACCCCAGCACGTCAGGGTTCTGACATTACCTCATAAAACCTCATAAAACTTTTTTTTTCAATTCCGGGGGTCAGACCATGTGTATTATATGTTTTTGGGGTTGCTGAATCCGATTCCAAAGTCCAAAAAAACCCAGCGCGTCAGGGTTCTGACATAACCTCATAAGACCTCATACATTTTTTGTTCAAGTCTGGGGTCAGACCATTTTCTTTGCATGTTTTTTGGCTCGCTGAATCCGAATTTAAGGTCCAAAAGACCCCAGCAAGTTAGGGTTTTGACACAACCTCTAAAAACCTCATAAAACTTTTTTTCCAAGTCCGGGGGTCAGACCATGCCCAGATAGCAAACGTGCCTGGACCATAACCTGCCCGATGATCGTCGACCGTGTGCCTGCTATAAAGCATCGCATGGTCGGTAAA
Organism: Andricus quercusramuli; assembly: GCA_932178445.1. NCBI lineage: Eukaryota > Metazoa > Arthropoda > Insecta > Hymenoptera > Cynipidae > Andricus > Andricus quercusramuli. Next base: position 82,840 of record CAKNXH010056680.1, read on the forward strand.
TGTGCAGGAGACCGACGTGCGTGCATAACGGCTTGAATATGGCTGACAAGTGGCCGGCATGTTAGATGCCCGAGTGTCAGACAAGCGTAATAGCCAGCAATAGCAGACACATTCAGATATACTCAGGTGCCTCAAAGCAGTCCTGCACGGAGAGAAAAATGTAGGCATTAGCGCGTCAACATTTGTCACGCATTAATTCTAAAAGTGCGAGCAAGATTTCCAAGAGCCTCCACGGACTTTCTCGGTGAGTCTCCTTGCGAACATTTAGTGGTACGAACGTGTCAACAGGCAGACGGCGTGGTCTAAAAGCAAATCGCAAGGAGACTCACCGAGAAAGTCCGTGGAAGCTCTTGGAAATAAAACAAGAGACGCCTGCGATATGCGCCTGTTGAATAGTCCATGCGCCTTGAACTCTCTTGCGCTAAACCCCGGATTTTTTTCTCCGTGTCAATCGGACCGCGTACCGGCACATACACCAGCCACAGGCGGACATTTTGTTATCTGGGTGTTTACTATATGTTTTTGGGGTCGCTGGATCTGAATCCGTGGTCTAAAAAACTCCAGCACTGCCGGGTTTTCATTTTTCAAGAAACTCGTGAAATTTATTTATTCGACTTACGTGTATCTGCCAGTCAGAGAAATGTCCTCTTGTAACAAAAGGATGTTTCTTGACCTAAATGGAATTTCCTTTTAAATTTAAGGTTGCGAGGACTTTCATTTGTCTCAACAGGAATGCTTTTGCGGCAAAAAATTTCCTTATGCGATTCGGATTCAGCGACCCCAAAGACATATAATAAACATGATCTGACCCCCGGAATAAAAAAAATGTGTATGAAGTTTTTTGAGGTTATGTCAGAACCATGACGTGCTGGTTTTTTTTGGACCTCATATTCAGATTCAGCGACCCCATAAACATATAATAAACATGGTCTGACCCCCGAACTTGAGAATATGAAATTTCATGAGGTTTTGTCAGAATTCTGACGTACTGGGTTTTTTTCAGACCTCGGATTCGGATTCAGCGACCCCAAAAACATGTAACACACATGGTCTGACCCCCGGCCTTGAAAAAATAAAATTTTATGAGGTTTTATGAGGTTATGTCAGGACTCTGACGTGCTGGGGTTTTTTGGACCTCGGATTCTGATTCAGCGACCCAAAAAACATATAGTCAACATGACCTCCAACATGACCTCTAGGCCCGAAAAACGATTTTTTTTGTGTGGCTGTGTAATCGATATTTCTTTTTTATTTTAGAAGTACATATTGCTCTCAAAATTTGAATCAGTGAGATTTCATTGATTTTCGTATATTTCAAAAGTTCTTCGCTAGATCTGATTCCAAAGTTTTTTAAATTTTTCAAGAAATTTTAAGAGATACTTTTTACAAATTTCAAGATAATTTACGGGATTTCATAATATTTTAAGAGATTTGTAGGAATTTTACCACACATACGCGATTTCATAGGATCTCCAAGGACTTCAATGATCTATAAAATATCAATGGGTTTCACGGAATTTTAGAATATTTGAGGGATTCATAGCGTTTCAAAAGAAGTTAAAAGGTTCCATATGGTTATGAGAAATTTCTTCAGATTTCACGGGATTAAGAATATTAGCGAGTTTTTCAGCGATTTCAGTGGATTTAAAAAGAATTGAAGGGTTTTCAATAGATTTCAGTGAATTTCAATAGATTATAAATCTTTCAAGGGATTTCAAAGCTTTCGGTGTGTCTTAAAAGATTTCAGGGGGTTTCATCAGGTTTTTTGGATTTAACGGCATTTCAAGGGATTTAACAGATTTTATAATGTTTAAAGGAATTGTGAAAAATATTACAGATTCCAAGATGTTTTACGGGAAATTCAAAAGATTTCAAGGCATCATAATAGATTTTTAGAGAACTTCGGGGAATAAATTGATGTGAAATGGACTTCTAGCAATTTCTGAAAACTTCAAAGGTTTTAAGAGATTTCAAGGGATTTTAAATATTCCAAGTGGTAAAATATTCCCAAGCTTCTAGGGGATTTACACAAGTTTGAAAGGGTTTCATACTCTTCTATAGAAAATGCATATTGTACACCAGATTCAGAAAATAGTCAACCCTTGATTTGATATTTAAAAAATTGCATGACACTATTTTGCTGTTAGTTTTCAAAAGTTATGCTACCATTGAAACTTTTTTTCTCTCCAAATGAGTCCCAGGTCCACAATGATCATTTGTTTATATAATTTGATTGAAACATCAAAAAATAATTTCTGCTAACACATTTTGATTTTTTATTACACTACATATCATTGGCAACATAATTTAAAAACAATTGAGAAAACAAATTATTTTTTGCTGCTCTGGTTCTGTACTGGAAAACCACTGGTGTACTGAAATGCCGGAGCTAATTTCAAAAATGAGAAAAAATAATTCAGTTGTTTTTAAGACCATCCACTCATCATCACACGACTGCATATTCTTCGAATATCATTTATAATTACAAAAGTGTAAATGTCAAACTTTTTGTTCAATTTTCAGACCCGCTATTTTGCTATACTCTAAAGATATAACAGAAAAGGTTATATTGTAAAAATAAGTAATAATTGATTGCGAGTGTTTTATCCATTAATATCAATGATCGTGTTTAGAATGAATACATATGTTACATTTTTGAACATTGTTTAGAAATAAAATTTCTAACGCTACAGGGTTTCGAACCTACATCCATACACAACATCATATAGATGTAAAAGGAATGAACTCTTAACGGGAATATAAATAAAATAATTTTTTCGCCTTTTTCGCGTTTTAGACCATTTTGCTACTTTTGATGTCCCAAAATGACATTTTTATTGAGCACTTAAAACTTGTATCGACGGAACTTAAAAATTGTATCGCGTACTGCTTTAATTTTTGTTGATAACAATTTTTTTACACTTCCGTGTAACGTTTTGGCTTGTTATGTGGTTGGCTAGTGGAGCCAACCATCCACCAGTACTGAATTTTCCAGCTGGGTGGTCCTAAACAACCATGGTTACATACGTAATACGTATATATCTTGAATCACCCCTGATAAATATTATTATAAATATTGCACAATACACATGCTCTCATGCACAACATTGAATCCCCTTTACATATTATGGTGGTAATATGTATTATTGATTGGCAAGAAAGTACCCAGATAACAATGCGTGAGGGCGCACTGTAGCTGCACGATGTGCGAGCACGATATGTCGCCAAGAACGCAAGCACGGTGTATGCACGAGCTGAGGGTGATCAATGTTCCCTCAAGGTGAGCACACTCGGTGTACACAATGAGCAGCACAGCGTGAACTGTGACAGCACACATGTGCTGTCACAGTGCACGTGTTTTGTGAGAGCAGAATTTAAAAAAAAAATTAATATCAAATCAAAAATACAATTCTCAAAGTCATAAGATAATAATTTTAATTGAACTTGAAAAGATAAATGATTATTAATTTTTGAAACATTTTTTTTAACAAATAAGAACTGTAAGTTAGTAATATTTGTATTATAAAAAGGTGATATTTCGATTTTTATAATATCATAATTGAAATTTAATTTTTATATACTTATGTAATGAAAATAATCATATAACAAATAATTTTTAAATGAATGAACTTTAAGTTGGTGATAATTTTATCTTATAAATATCTATAAGATAAAATTATCACCAAGCTATATTGACAGTATATTTTTTGAAATTAAATAAACAAGCATACTGTTTTGCAGCACGTAATAAAATATTAACAAATTCTATACATTACTAAATACAAGGTTTTATTAGAGCATCAGAATAGCCTGCGTATTATTTCATCTCCAAAAGTCAAAATGTCAAAATTGATAAAAACAGACTTATGATTCAATGTACGGCATAACACACAACTGAAACCTGACTCTTATACAGAATAAACCGAATTTGATTCCACATATATAATATAAAATTATGTGATCTAGTAATTTGCAATTTATTTACTTTTTATCATGATTTTATAGACAAAAAATATATATATTTTTTATAATTATATAATTCATATTAAAAAAAGCGTAGGCTATTTTCAAAGCTTTCCCGCTTTGTCAGCGCACGCGCAGTCATTCGATCAAATATGGCGAGCGCAGGCACTCCACTTGTTTACATGCGATTGAAAATAAATAAATTTTTACTGAAAATAAGAGTTTAACTATCGGATAACAAAGGTGTATGTAGGAAAACTGATAAAATCTCGATTTAGGGGAAAAAAACTTTTGTCCTAGTTCATGAAACGGTTTGATCGGTGTTGATTTTTGAATTTCTCTGTCTATGACAGATCTCGATCCTATCGGATCACAAATATCACATAACGCATGTCAGTACTCTTGTTTTTCGAAAAGGTATCAGGAAAAATTATTGTGTTAATTGGATAAGTAATATTACATATATTTGCATATTTATACGATCTATTACTTTTGTAAAAGTAATGCTAGTTGTCAGATTTTGAGGTTAGAAAGTTCAATTATCCCAGAATATTTGTGGAGCATATTTTACTTTAATTTAAATGACATTGAGTATTTTACTAATTTTCTTGAGTTTTAAGTGGAACTTTTTTTAACAATTCGCTATGTTATGTGGAAAAACTTTTTTCTTAGATTTGTTGATTATGACAGAAGCGACAGAATGCAGTCAAAAAGCTAGAAAGAGGGCAATTCGAATTGTGTAAACTGCTTCAACAGCTTTAAAAATACTGGCCCTGATGTGCATTTTTATGCTTTTCCAACGCATTACAGAAGTCTGTAAATTACATTTTTTTTAAACTGCAGGTATATTATGGTGGTCCAAAAACGCATGGCAAAATTTATTTTCATACTAGAGGCCAACGACCCCCCCCCCCAGGGGGGGGGAGAAGGGGA
>CAKNXH010056681.1:0-22361 GCA_932178445.1 Andricus quercusramuli
GGGGGGGGGGGTCAAAAAATGGTCAAAATCGCCCTTCCGTAATTAATGAATGGCCCCTTATGCGTATTTGAATTTTGTGCTTTGCTTTTCAAAAAACCCGAATTCTTTTTTCTGACAATCGAATTTTTCACTTTTTCTTGGAAACAATGACAGATACGAAAGAATGATAACATTAAAGTTTGCACGTCTAAAAAAGTTATATAAAAATGTCTGGTGTTCTCTTGTGATATTTTTCATAGTTTACGAGAAAAATTTTTTTCTTCAAATTTTGAAAACAATGAAAAAAAAGTATTTTCTGAGAAACCCCACCTTTTTTATTCTTCCAAATATTTTTTAAAAGTTTCTAGTAATCGAAGAAAGGCATCTTATCAGCATCAAGCGGGCTAAACCATTTTTGAGGCCGGGAGAATTTTTTTCCCCTAAAAATGCAATTTGTGAATTTTTCTCGATCTATGAAATATATCGCAAAAGAACAAGACATTTTTCATAGAATTTTATTTTACGTACAAACTTTAATCTTAACATTCTTCCGTATCTGTTATAGCTTCCAAGAAAAGGTGAAAAATTCGTCTGTAAGAAAAATGAATTCTCCTGGCTATCAAAAGTTAGTTAGCAAGCATCAAACCTACAAGATATCTCCATTATCAAAGTGTAAGTTAAACAAAAATTGTTAGAGAGGTTTAAAGAAAAAATTCGGGTTTCTTGAAAAACAAAGCATAAAATTCAAATACGCATAACTTTTTCGATTTTTTTTTGCAAATCGGAAAAATATGTATCGCCTAATTTTCTCTAAAAAACAACATATTTCATTCCGGAGAGATTTTGCGATTTCAAGTGTAGAACCCTGCCAGATTTCAAATGGATTTAGTGAATGTATTTTCAACCAAATATATCAATTTTAAACAAAGGAGTTCAATTTTCAAGCTAAAATGTCGGAATTTTTAGAAAACAGTTGATTTTTAAACCAGAAAAGAAGAATTTTCAACAAGAAAAATAAATTTCAGTCAAGAAAGGTGAATTTTCAACAAAATAGTTCAATCTTCCACCAAAAATCGAATCGTTAAATTTTCAGTTCAAAAAACTAATTTTCAACAAAAAAAGCGAATTTTCAACGAGCCGAATTTAACCAAAAACGTTAAACGTCGACACTTTGGCGCCCACAGCGTAAAACCCCGACCTCGCATAGACGATTTATATGGGGCATGTAGCAGTTAGTGATCTTCTATTGTTATCTGTTTTAAATTTTCCTATAAATAACTTTTAATTACACTGCTACATATTTTTAATAATCTATAAGTTTTGCAGACATTTCCCAATTCTAGAATTATACAAATTTTTCTTCAACAAATGTATGCCTCGAAGCTATCGATTTTCTATCAGAAGAAAAAAGGTATATTTAATCTGCATGGTTTTTATTCTTTAATAATTTTATAAATAATATATGTAGATGGTAAGAATTGACATACTTCAGACCAAAGGTAGATTAAGATGTTAAAAATCCTTTATTTTCTTCTGCCAACGTTTCGAAAACTCAAGTCGTTTTCCTCTTCAGGACGTATATTAAATTTCAAAGTTCGTCATCTTAGTCAATTTTTATGGAAACGTCTTCCTCATCTTATCACTATAAATATGAAAAAATATTACTTATTATAAATATCATTTGAATAAAAAACATTTTTTTGGGTTAGAAATTTTAAATTGAAAAATTCACCTTTTGGGGCTTCATTTTTTACAAGAAATGTTGTTTAATTCTTTTGAACAAACTTAAATTTGTTTAAAACAAACATTTGTACTTGTTAAAAATTTCAATAATTTAGTTGAAATAGTTGAGTAGTCACAGACTCCCCAACTTTACTGCTCCATTTTTGCAAAGAGAAAATGGAGAAAGAGAGGAAGAGAATTCTTAACAAGGATAGAAATTAGCAATGACGTATCAACGATATATAACATAAGGTACTATAGTTTCTATGTAAATCTAATGACAATATTAAAAATTGAAAGAGTTCTAAATTTAAACATTATTGACCGCCTTATACATTGTTTTGAAATTTAAATTATTATTATTACTAATTAGTTGAATGTATAAACATATAATGTGATAAAAAATAAAAAAATAAAATTTATTTGAAAAAAATGCATCAATTTAGAATTTTAAAAGAATTTAAATTTTTTAAATTAGAGAATCCAAAATTATATAATATATTGGACTATAATGATCAGGATCTGAAATTATGTCTAAACAATTATTGCTGTTTTTCTTTATAAAAAACATTTCTGCTATTAATCTTTTAAATTCATTAGGTTCATGATGTAAAACGATAACATTGTCCCAATCAATCAAATGTCCAGTTTCAACCTAATGTTTTGCTATGACTTTATGGTTTTTAGGATTTTGTCTAAAATTATCATGATGTTCTTTTATTCTTGTAGCAAGTAATCTACTAGTTTGACCCACATAACATTTTTCACAATTCACAATTTATTACCAAAGAATATTACTAATGCTACTAGGAATGTTAGAAATTTACAATTTTTTAGTAACAGTGCAAAAAACCATGTTAATTTCACAGTAGAATCTTTAGAACATAGGTTGCTTAATGATGAAATAAAATACTTAAATATCCATTTAAAATATTTAAAACAAAATTTTAATGATATCAAAATAAATTTAAGAAATTCATTACATACCAATATATATATACAAACATTTTAGAAATGCAATTAAAAACCTCAAAAAATAATTTAAAAGAAAAACAAAGATTGGATAAAAAACTTCATAATTTAAAAATTGAAAGTAATGTTCAAGTACCTATCAATATAAATACGCATAAATATACAAATAACTGTAATATTAAAGATCCTTGGGTAACAAATTTTAGTGATGTTGATATTCCAGACAATGTTAATGACACTTTAAGGTTAGGGAATAAATTTAGTTCCTCCTTTTTAACAAACAAAAGTAATATAATTTTGAATATGGTTAAAGATATGGAGTCAAATATTGGATTAATTGAAAATATTGAAGATCGTGATTTATTAAGACACAGAATAATTAATACAGCTAACAATTTTTTACAAAATAATAAAATTACAGATGTTGATGTAATTTTAGCACAAAACATTAAGAACACACAAACATTTATTGAAGCTAATAAACAATTACTTATAACTCATGCAGATAAAAGTAACATTACAGTAATATTAAAAAAGGAATCTTATTATAAAAAAATGCTAGAGTTATTAAATGACACCAAAACTTATGAAAAATTAAATGATAACCCAGAAAAAGAATAAAAAAATAAAACATTTAAATTGTTAAATTCTTGGAGAAGTAATGGATATTTAGGTAAAGAATTATTAAGAAAAGATATTTTAGTTCATGATACCAACATTCCTAGAATTTACGGATTACTTAAAGTTCATAAAGATAATTGTCCACTTCAACCTGTAGTTTCATTAATAAACTCACCTACTTATAAAATGGCTAATATTTTAAATAATATTCTTAAAGAAGCATTAATAGTACCTAAATATCAAGTGAAAAATTCGTTTGAATTTAAAAATAAAATAATTAACAAAACAATTCCATCTGATCATATCATGGTTTCATTAGATGTTTCTTCATTATTCACAAATGTACCAATTGATTTAGTTATCAATAGTATTTTAAGTAGGTGGATTCACATAAAAAACTATACAGAATTACCGATTGAAAAATTTGAAGAAGGAATACAATTTTTAATGGAACAAACAGTATTTAAATTTAATAACAATTTTTACAGACAAATATTTGGAACACCTATGGGTTCTCCTATCTCTCCAACATTAGCTGATTTAGTTATGCAAGATTTAGAATCAAATGTAATAAAAAATTTTAATTTTTCTTTACACACATATTTTAGATATGTTGATGATACGTTCATTATATTACCTAAAGATAAACTAATTTACGTTTTAAATCAATTTAATTCTTATCATCCAAGGCTTAAATTTACACATGAAATTGAAAGTAATAATTCTATTTCGTTTTTAAATATTAAAGTTATAAAAACTGATACAGGTAATATCATAACTGATTGGTTTCGTAAAAATACTTATTCTGGTAGATATTTGAATTTTCTTTCAAACCATCCAATACAACATAAAATTTCGATAGTAAAAAATCTTATTGATACAGCTTTAAAATTATCAGATAAATCATTTCACAGTTTCAATATAGAATTCATTAGAAAAACTTTATATTTAAATAATTACCCAACAGAATTTGTTCAAACACATATTAATAATAAAATTAAAACAATTACAGATTCTTTATCCAACCAAAATAATATAAAAATAGTTAGAAATTCAAATTTTAAACCTATAGTATCAATTTCTTATCATGGTAAGTTATCTTTTGAAATTAAAAGAATTTTAAATGATTTTATTATTACAAAAATTTTTAGAATTGATTCTAAACTTGATAAATTCATAAAATTAGGAAAAGATTTATTAGACAATTCGCAACTTACTGATGTAGTATATAAAATTCAATGTTTGAATTGTGAAAAATGTTATGTGGGTCAAACTAATAAATTACTTGCTACAAGAATAAAAGAACATCATGATAATTTTAGACAGAATCCTAAAAACCATAAAGTCATAGCAAAACATCAGGTTGGAACTGGACATTTGATTGATTAGGATAATGTTATTGTTTTATATCATGAACCTAATGAATTTAAAAGATTAATAGCAGAAATCGACGCCTCCATTCAATACAAGTCTATATGCTGACAGCGCCGTCTATGAGACTATATGCGAAATGGGCCGTGTATGAGACTATATGAAATTTGTACCGAGTATGAGACTATCTGCATTCTAGCAACTTTTCAGGAGAGCTGTTTGAAGTTTGAAATGTTTAAAAAAAGTCATAGGTGCACTCTAAAATAATGAAAATTGTTGCTTATGTTTACTCAACTTCTAATCTCAATATTTCCCACCAAATTCTGTCAATGAACGAGTTTGAAATCAATAAAAAGTTGGTAATAAGTAGATGACTTTTCTCAGAATGGATATAATTTTAATAATAGCTAACTAAAATGAATAAATTTGAAATATATAAATCACTGAAGTTGATGTTTGAAGGATATGGATGTTTTTTAATAATTTGCCTGTATGCAAATTACTTGAAAGCTGTAGGAAACAAAGGAAAAGCAAAAGCTTATATTCGAGGTTATGTTATTATATATAAGCTCCAAATGTCACATAGTATCCTTGGTGTGGATACAACATACAGGGTTGCCACCACTGCATTAAAAAACCATACCTCTTATTTAATAACAAGAAAGTATAATTCCGTCGATAATTGTATTTCGACTGTGACTTTTGAATAAGATCATATGAATGGAATTTCCTGTGTTGTGTTATGAAAAAAATGTACTTTTTGTAGGATATTTACATTCTTTCGCATATTTTTAATTTTTCTTATTTTGTCGCCCTTGCTTCCGAATGTCTGGCATGCTATAGATCTATAATGCACGCAAAATTAAATAAAAATACTAATTTATATATTCCTTTTTATTCCTTTAATACTTTACAGAATTGTAAAATATTTTAACAAACGATGCAGGATTGTTTACCCCTGGCGGACCGGCCGAACGCAAACATTACGCTACAGCGTAACGGTAAAGTAATGGTAAAGTAATGGTAAAGTAAATATGGCATTATAATTGATAAAAGAAACAAAATTAATATGTAAACTGTTGCAATTATAATAAAACGTTGAAATTTACGTTAAATGGCCATGCCGTAATTGCAACAAGTTGCTTTTGCAGCGTTAAAAAATAAAAAAACATAGTGACTGTCATTGCAGTCGGGCCCCTGCATATTGGCAACCCGTTAACGGGGCTTCAAGTGGGTTGCCAGTCTGCAGGGGCCTGACTTGAATGACAGCCACTTTGTTTTTTTATTTTTCAACGATGAGAAAGCAAGTTTTTGCAATGACGGCATGACCATTTAACGTAAATTTTAACGCTTTGTTATAATTGCAACAGTTTACATATTAATTTTGTTTCTTTTATCAATTATAATGCCATATTACTTTACCATTACTTTACCGTTACGCTGTAGCGTAATGTTTGCGTTCGGCCGGTCCGCCAGGGACTCTATCAGAATATAATAATAACTCAAAATCGTCAAAAATGCAGCCCAGCAAAAAAGAAAGTATTGATTCGAATTGAATTGAAAAGACTAAGACACCCTGCAAATCCCGCTTTGCGACAATGACGCATTGGACCTATGTGTCAATGCATGTCAATTCGTGAAGACGGTATTTCAATTTTGAATCGTTCTATACGTACAAACACAGTGCAAAAGTCTAAAGTTAGCGAATACACTTCAATGCGTCAGCACGCAAACGCTTCAACATTGGTCAATGCGTCTGAATTCGTGAGAGTAAAATACACACTTGAATTCGCTCCAATGCGCCACGACGAATTTCAGCAAGTGTTGATTTATACAATGCAATCCGTAACAGGAAACCCAACGTGCAGGACATATAGAATTGATTGTAAATGTTTAGTAAATTGTCTCGTAGCTCAGTGGCGGGTACACTGGACTAATGCACGAGGGATCGCTGTTTCAAGTCTCGACGCATGCACTTTTTATCAATTTTTTTTCTGACTGACCTCGACCACGCATTCATACGAATTCACACGCATTCATTTCGCGCTGTCTCAATTCATCTAAATGCGTCTCAATGCGTTCGAACGAATCAGAAAACGGGATTCGCGCGCATTATAAAAATGTTAATTCGCCCCAATCCGTACCAATTCTTTCTTTTTTGCTGGGAGATAGTCTCATACTCGCTACAAATTTCATATAGTCTCATACACGGCCCATTTCGCATATAGTCTCATAGACGGCGCTGTCAGCATGTAGACTTGTATTGAATGGAGGCGTCGAAATGTTTTTTATAAAGAAAAACAGCAATAATTGTTTGAATATAATTTCAGATCTTAATAATTATAGTCCAATATATAATATAATTTTGGATTCTCTAATTTAAAAAATTTAAATTCTTTTAAAATTCTAAATTGATGAATTTTTTTGAAATAAAAATTTTTTTTAATTTTTTATCACTTTATATGTTTATACATTCAACTAATTAGTTATAGTAATAATTTAAATTTCAAAACAATGTATAAGGTGGTCAATAATGTTTAAATTTAGAACTCTTTCAATGTTTAATATTGTGATTAGATTTACATAGAAACTATAGTACCTTATGTTATATATCGTTGATACGTCATTGCTAATTTCTATCCTTGTTAAGAATTCTCTTACGCTCTTTCTCAATTCACTTTTTGCAAAAATGGAGCAGAAAAGTTGGGGAGTCTCTGACTACTCAACTATGTCAACTAAATTATTGAAATTTTTAAAAAGCACAAACGTTTGTTTTAAACAAATTTAAGTTTTTTCAAAAGAATTAACATTTCTTGTAAAAAATGAAGACAAGATGAGGAAGAGGTTTTTATAATAATTGACTAAGATTACGAACTTTGAAATTTAATATACGTCCTGAAGATGAGGAAAACGACTTGAGTTTTCGAAACGTTGGCAGAAGAAAATAAAGGATTTTTAACATCTTAATCTACCTTTGGTCTGAAGTATGTCAATTTTTACCATCTATATATATTATTTATAAACTTATAATACTCAGCCAAAAAACATCGCTTTAACACCATTACGAATCTTTAATAATTATTATTTGGAAGACTCGAAGTTCTTACCTAAAAAATAGTTATTTATTTTCTAACTCATTAATTAAATTTAAAAAAAATTATTTTTCTGTTTAGCAGTTCAAATGCTAAAATTAAAAGGAATTCAAAATTAAAATGATAAACATTATCTTCTCTAATACACAATATTGGACTTCGTATAATTGATTTCTTAAATTTTTGTTATGTTTCTCGGGCTGTTTTATAAACAGCTGGATTTATCCAACAAAAACTAATTTTCAACAAAATAATTAAATTTTCTATTAAATTGTTAAAGCTTAGAACTGAAAATATGAATTTTCTACAGAACATTCAAATTTTCAACTAGAAAATTAATTTATTACCAAAAAAGAGTAGATTTTAACCAGAAGGTTGCAATTTTTACTACAAAAGGTGAAATTTCTACAGTAATTGATGATATTTCAAACAAAAAAGATATATGTTCGATAAAATAGTTGAATTTTAAATTTAAAAAAATCGTTAGGCAAGAAAAATAAATTTCAATCAATTTGTTGCATCTTCAAGTCAAAAAGACGAATTTTCAAGAGAATAATTTAATTTTGAACAAAATAGAGGAAATATTCTTAATAATAGGAGAGGAAATATTCTTGATTATATAATTGATTTCTTAACATTTCTTACGTTTTTCGGGCTGTTTTAGAATGCCATGAATGTATTTTGAACGACCTAAGTATCCTGGAATTGGAACGACTGGAATGAACCATGGAAGAGCTGTGGGTAGATGGAGAGGGGGGACGCAAAGTTTGAAATCCACTCGTGCCATAAAAGCCCAATGTATTTTTCTGTATACGAGTTTCAGCGCTCCTACAGTCTTGAGGAGGAACTAAACCTGAAGGCCGCGAAATTCAAATCCATAAAAAATTTTAAATTACTAGATTGATTACTATTTAGAGAAGGCAATGATAATAGATCATTTATTTTTTGAACAATAAATATTTTATCAATAAAAAACAACCAATAAATATGTCTAAAAATCGTATCGTTATACTGTCTAAATCTAATTGATCTTATTTACAATAAACATTTAGTAAGAGGTTGGTTTTGGTTGACTTCTTCCTTTCTCTTCCCCTTTCTTCCTTTGTTGTGTATTTGTCTCTAATGAGCCGAAAAGGAGGTAGTTAGGAAATCTAATTTTGAATTCTGAATCTTTTTCATGCTCTAATTTCGTTGCATGTAATCTTCCGTAAGAAAGTTGATTTCATTCAGATGAAAAAATTTTGTTTTAAATAAAGACATTAAACTCATGATTCGTTCCAATCTGCAGGGTTTGCTTATGCATTAACAATGCATAAATGGTTAATTTTTAAGTGACATTTATGTGTAATCGATAAATGCAGTATGGCAAAATATTAACAATTTTGTTGGTATAAACAGCAGTATGGGATTTTGTAATTATTTTAAATATTTCTAAGTTACTTTTTTGTGTGCAAACAAATAATATAAAAAATGCAGTGTTTAAGCAATTTTTCAAAGTTTGAGGTACGTCTTTTAGAAAATTGGTTTCAAACGGTTTGCCAGTGATATTCTGAAGCAGTGAATTGAGATTTTATGATGTGATTTTTATAAACAAACGGTATAAACAAATTCTCTGTGCAATTTTCAAAAGTTTGAGGTACTCTTTTGGAAATTTGTTTCAGTTGGTTTGCCAGTGACATTCCGAAGCAATATATTGTCATTTTATGAGAAATGTGATTGTTATAAATAAAAGGCATAAACAGATTCGCTGTTTGTGGAATTTTTTAAAGTTTGAGGTACTTTTTTGGAAATTTGTTTCAATTAGTTTTGCAGTGATATTCCAAAGCAATACATGGTCATTTTATGAGGAATGTGATTGTTGTGAACAAATGGCACAAACAAAGTCGCTTTTTGTACAGTTTTTCGAAGTTGGAAGTACTTTTTTGGAAATTTGTTTCAATTGGTTCACTAGTGATATTCCGCATCAGTAAATTACATTTTATGAAGAATAGAATTTTTTCAACAAATGACATAAACAAATTCACTGTTTGTGCAATTTTTTTAAGTTTGAGGAACTTTTGTTGGAAATTTGTTTCCATTTATTTACCAGTGATATTCCGAAACAGTAAATTGATATTTTATGAAAAATTCGATTGTCATGAAAAAATTTGCAATGTAGGTCAATTAAAAGATGTGTATGTTCTGCGTATAGCAGAATGTGACGTTTACAGAAAAACTTTATGGAATTTAAATGAAAAAGAAGAAGAGCTCCCAGAGCAGAAATAAGAAGTTTAGCCAAGAAGGATTCGAAAGAGAGATCCTGCTACGATCCTGCATATAACTTCTAATCGACCAACATTTCGAATTTGTATTTTTTTTATTAGTTCTGGGTTGAGACCGTAACAGCCCTGACGCTTGGGTAATCCCGTTGCGTCCCCTTGTGAGCCTAAGCATGACCCCATAACCCTCTCCATAAGAAGAGGACCGCAGCCACGCTATTGGCTGATATATCTGGCTCACTGATGCAGTAATTGCCTGTGAGTATTAGACGTTTCCCCCCAAACACAGGGCAGTAACAAAGGATGTGAGTAGATGTCTTATTATCCTTCCCGCACAGACGACAGAGGGGACTTTCTGCAAGCCCTATCTTATCCCCTAATGGTATCTCGAACTAACCATGGTTCTTGGATTAGCGAGATACCTGTATGCCTCGCAGCTACGCCCCTCTGCAAAACTGCAGGGGCGTCTTTGCAGTGATGCAAGTTAATCTGGGTAATGGTTAGACCAGGAGCAGTCATTTAGGTCTGCTCCCGATATTTCTGCGTCTCGACAGGCTCCTCCTGTCCCTGGGCGGTAACCCCACAGTTGACTTGTCCAAAGTGATAGAAGGGCCTATTGTTGTGGGCCGCAGAGGCCCTCGTTTGGGACTCAGGAATATACACGATTAGGAGATGCCTAGTGCCTCTTAGTGTATCCCCTTCCTGAGGCTTTTCGTGCCTGACAATTTTCCAGGACGCTGTCTTCAGTGAGGGGTTGAATCCCTCCAACCGACAGAGCACCTCAGACGGGTCTTCCGGTTTGCCCGGGAACCACGCCGTAGCTCTCACCATCTTCTGGAGCAACTCAACCCCACCCATCTTAAGGGACGCACCTTCCCACGACTCTGTGTCGACCACCGCTTTGAGTAGCCAACCCTTAGCCGCTAGGTCGACTGCCACAAATACAAAGACCGCTCCTCAGCAGAAGGAGGTCACGAATTTTGGCCATTGATCTGGGGACGCTTTTCCAAGCGCCCTCCAGGTAGCCTCCCTGAAGATCTCAAACTGCTCCGCCGTGAGCAATGAGTCTCGGTAGTTGGTGTCAGCCACCACCACCGTCAGGATGTTTGTCCTCTGTTGGTCCTGCTTGGAAATCCTACAAAATTCTTTGAAATTCCTTGAAATTTTGGAGATCTCTTGAAATCCTTCGTAATTCCTTAAAATCCCCGGGAACGTTTAGAAATAATTAAAATCCTCTAAACTCCCTCGAAATGTTTCGAAATTCCTTGAAATCCGTGGAAATATTTTTACATTTCTTAAAAAACGATGAATTTTTCTAAAATTAGATGAAATATTTGGAAAACGTGGGATTCGTGAAAATTCCTCGAAGGTTGAAATTTTTTTAAATCCCTTAAAACCTCCTGATACATTTGGAAATTTTTCAAATGCCGTCAAATTGTGATGAAATCTGACGAAATAGCTTAAAATCTATGGAAATTCTTTGGAAGTCATTGAAATTCCTTAGAATTGATTGAAATACTTCGTTAAACAAGAAAATAAATCATTCGTTTGCACTTTCTGTATTTTTTGCAACAACTCCTTTAATATTTTCAAACTCTTTATTTCTATATACTGATTTTCTTATGAGGGAGCGTTCACATATTACGTCATACCAAAAAAAGGGGAGGGGGTAGTTTTTTTATTATGTTCTTGTTTTGTTATGGTCTGTTATGTGAGGGGGGCGGGGGATTTTTGACTCGATTACGTAATATTTTTAATTGCCTAACAAAAGCTATGTTACAAAATATCTCGAAAATATGGAACACATTGTTGCCGAAAACCTGATTATTTGCGATTAGTTAGTGACTGTTTTCATGTTGTTTATCTATCAATAAAGATTCATGAATTTTTTGCACCATCAATTTTGTGTGTCGAAATTTCCAAATAAATAATGTTTTTTCATCATAAGATTTATTCTAAATGTTTCTAATAATTATTGATAGAAGAGAACATTTAAATTGTAAATGAATCATGTGAAAAACATAATTTGAAGAATTTGAAAAGAAATTTAGAAGCTTTTTAATAATTTTAAAAGATTTTGAGATTGCATTTTTTTAAAAGATTCCTGGGAAAATTTGAAATGGCTGAGGTTTAATATTAAAAGAACAATTTCAAGTTTTTAACATTTCAGCATGCGTAGAAAAATAATGTGGAAGACTTTAAGACAATTTTTTTAATTTTTCAGGATTTAAACAAATTTAGTTATACTCAATTTTGCAGGGCGTCAAGAGAATGAAAAAATATTCTTAAGATTCCTGGGAATATTTCAAATGATTTTTTTCTTAATAAATTCTAAGAGCAAATTGAGAAATATTACGAAACATTTTTAATTATTTTCTAAAATTTTTGAAAAATAGTGTAAAAGATTTCAAAGCCAAATTTTGCCATAATACATAATTTTAGAAAAAATTCGAGTAAGTAAGTTCCTAGGAAAATTTTTTATGATTTTTTATTTTGAAAAATGAACTTTAAGAGAATATTGAAAAATATCTCAAAATATTTCAGAAGATTTCCTTAAATGTCAAAAAGGAGTAGAAGATTTTTAAATCAAAATGTTTCAGTTTGGTAAAAGTAAAAAATCAGGAAAAAATCGAGTAAATTCAAGAAATATCTAGAAGATTTGCAGAGATAGAAAAATAATTTTATACTGTCAGAGATTTTTGAAAATTCAGATTTTTTTTTCAAGATTTCAAACCGAAACTTTAGAAGCTTTAAATGAATTTTGAAAGGTTATAAGTGAATAGACAAAATAATAGCTGAAAATATTTTAAAGAATTCAAGAGGTTCTGAATAGATTTAAAATATTTAAACATTTGAAAGTATTTCCGAAAATTTATCAAATATCTTACATTTCTTCCAAACTTCTAAAAGTCCTGAATATCTTTTAAAAATGCTCGAATTTTTCCTGATTTTTTTGTAAAATCCTGTAAAATAAAAAAATTAAATCTTCTGGATTAGTTTTGGACACATCTGAAATTTTCAAAAATCTTCAATTTTTCTGAAGAATATTATAAAATTTATATTTATATAAGGGTAAAAGGAAACTGATAATACTTCTTTTCTTGTAATTTCAATATTTCTGTGACTAAAAAACATATTTAAGAAGCATTCAGTGTTACATCAAAATATTGTTTTATTCATTTTTATAAAGCACTTAATCTTAAAAAAAAAAACATTCTTTTATGTAGAAAACGTCGACTATGTTTTTAAACATATAATACAAAAAATGTTACATGACTGTGGTTAGGGGGGGGGGGGGAGGAGGGGGGTCCTGAAGGAAATGTTACGGCCTGTTACATGGGGAGGGGGGGGGGGGGTAAAAAGGTCGAAAATAACATTACGTAGTATGTGAAAGCCCCCTAATAATTCCCTATATGACTCTGTATATCTATACTGAATTTTCTGAAATATTTTTTCTTGAAGGGGGATTAGAAGGTATTGTAAAAGATTGCATATGATTGCAAAAGATTGCATGGGATTTTATAAGATTGCATAAGATTGCAGAGAGAGTGTACACCAGATTGCAGGAGTAATTAACCCCTCGCTCTGATATAACAAAATGTAAAGTTAAAAATTGCAATAATTTTTATCACGGATGTGTCACCAGTAACAAACAGGCTTGCTAAACTTGTATCTACGGGGTTCACAGGAGTCAACGTTGTCGATATATGTCGTTTTACAAGTTTTGACCTTTACATCGTAAACTCTTCGAGGTACGAAAGGTGATCAATAACCGTCAATATGCAGGACGAGGTTTTGATAAGAGTGTAAGCTGAAGATCCCAAGCCCAGTTTTACGACTCTGAGACACAGGACGTCACTTCGCCTCCCACTGCTGGGTCTTTATTACTAGTCATCTCCACCCTCTTCCTTTCCACCATGCGAATTTATTATTTATGAAGTCAAACGAGCTTGCGCCTCCTTGGGCAAGTTAATTTGGGTGAGTACGGTTTTACACCACCCGCCAAAGCATCCATGTGCGTGCATGAAAATCGAATCTTCCATTTCTATATACACTGACAAAAAAAACTTATTTGAATCAAAGGAAATTTCTTTGATTCAAAGTAATGGTAGAGCAGAATATGGCTGAAGAAAATGTCTCTTCAGATTAAAGAAATGTTTTGTTTGGATCTAAGAAACGGAATGCTTAAGGCATAGAAACACTTACTTGGCACTGTAAAATATTCGTTGAGGGAAATAGATTTGTTATTGACTGTAATAAATAAGTATTTGATATGATAGTTGAGTTCCGTAATGTAAAGAAGTATGGTGAAAGTTCAAGAATATAGTTACAACATACAAATAAATGTAACTTGGACTGAGTAAAAGTTTTTTTTGAACCAAATATATGATTCGTTGATTCAAATAAGCGTATTTTTTGGTAAAATGAACATTTCTTTGCCACAATGAAATTTTTCTCGACGGAAATACATATTTATTTGTTTCTAAGATGCGGCATGTTGTTAAAAAAAAGACATATTTGAATAGCAAAGTTGTAGGGGACTCAGTTTCCAACAACTTTTGTATTAACAAGTTTTTCGTGTGACGTGTAGATCACGGACGGGAACGCATTCAATACATAGGCACGGCAGAAGCGACTTGTAACTCATTTCCACACCACCGCTGAGGTAAACGTCTCGGCGTGTTTTTTTCATGTGGTTTCCCCAGTAGGCCTAATCCACAGGTTTTATTATTATTTAATTAATTTTTTTTATGTTTATTTAAATGGAATGGTTATTTGCGACTTTATTTTCATTTAAATCTTTTCATTGCACTCTGAACGTCGGTGTTGTCTCGAGATTGTGTTTCACTCTGAGTTTGGCATTCAGTTTCGGTCTCGTTGTCAGTGCAACTCTTCTCTGTGTCTACAGGGGAATCGCCTACAAAGTCATCACCGCTGATGTCGTCGTCGTCGTCATCGATTTGGTTGCTCGGGGCGTTTCTGCACGAATCGACACTACAATTCTCACAAATCAGCATGCAATTCAGTTCGGCTTTTCGACAGCCGCAGGCTACTCCACAGCTCGTTTCGCATTTGCAAGAGATGTTTTCAATAATGATCGTGGCGCGGAAAGTGCTAGAAGGCAAAATTGTATTTGCAATTCAAAATATCATAATTCGACACCTTGCGTTAACCAGTAACCAGTATATGTGACGTGCGCCGAAGAAAGGGGGCTTACTCTGGAAAGCAAGATTTTTCAGGACGAGCGGTCGAAGTCGACCCGATAGACGCGACTTTTAGGAGAGAGGGAAGACTAAGGAAATCTTCTCAATTCACTTGCCACTACATTCTTACGCATGTAGCGGCGCTGCTCACGGACGGGGTATAGATGAGACGCGGAGATGTAGTGGTGAGTGGTGGGAATTGTTTCACGGGATCTCGAGCTCTCGAGCGAAAGCACGATTTCTCGGGTACATATCAACTCAATTATTAGCAATAATAACGCTCGGAAATTTTTTTCGATCGTTTCATTAAAAAGAGCAACTCAAAAACTATCGAAAGGTGTAAAAACCTCGATTTCTATTTTTTAGAGTAAGCCCCCTTTCTTCGGCGCACGTCACATATTATAACTATTTCCATTTAATGTTATTTTTTAAAACATAACCATATATATATAATAAAAAAAAAGTTAAACAACCACCGCAGGGTACCACTAAGAGCAACTGCCATCTAAAAAAAAAAAAAAAAAAAAATGTCAATAGCCCCCAGTAGAACCGCGGTAAAATACACCTATGGCCACGTCTCACATCCGTGAGATGGGTGGTCACAGGGCACGACGAAATCACAACGACAGGCCGGCGAAACCCTCGTGTGTCTTGAGGACACGAAGCGACCCAAGGATGACAGCTTTCTGCATCCATCTCGCAAGTGCCTTGGCATATTTTTCGCACGCGGGTGTGGCTTTGAGGTTACGAACCAGTGATAATTTAGCGCCTCCGAGAGCACCTATCACAAGGACAATTACTCGTACCGAATATTTTGGGTACAGTCGTTGCAGCTGTCTTTTAAGGTCTTGATACCTCTCCACTTTTTCTTTCTCCTTTGCAGTGATATTGTATTCGGACGGAGCCGAGAATTTGATCACGAATATAGTTCATTTCTCGAAGTCTTGGAGAACAATGCTGCCCGAAAATCGTAGTTCCAGAAAATTTAGCACTTCCCGTTTCGGACAATTGACTCCATCTCCTTTGGAGCGTTCAGCAGGGCAGGTTGCGACCAGCACCGTAAGAGCGACAAAGGTGGTAATCTAGCAGTCTTAGGGCCGCATTATGTCTATAGATATCCGTCGTTCCTGCGTGGGTCGGTCACCCCGATAGTATGTGTTCTAGGTACTCAACGTGTGCATGACAAGCTCTGCACCTATCACTGGCAATTTCTTGACATAAAATGCGGGCGCGATATGCTAAGGTGGAGATTACACCGTCCTGGCATGCGATAATAAAACCCTCTGTACATGAATTGAGCCCTGATAATTTGAGGAAAGCAAAAGTTTGCTCCTTCGACAAGGACTGTTTGTCTTCATTTCTGTGAAAGTTTCCGTGCATATACTTGTCGAGAAGCTCTTGATGAAATTTTTCAACCTCTGCTTCCTTTACTTCGGCTTTTAGACGTGAAGCATCTAGATGGAGTAATGCACTTTCTTCACTTCTGATGTTAAAATTGAGGCCAAGGGTCTCGGCAGCTTGCTCCGCGGCTTTGTAGAGGAACGCTCCTTCGCCAATCATCTCGTGGTTTCTGACCATCTTTAGGAGAGGATCTCTGCCATTCGCAACGATGTAAGCTGTACTTAAAACAATTCGGTTATGAAGACATTGGAGATTCAGAAATCCACGTCCGCCTTGATGGCGTGAAATGTATAATCGCGGAACTGGCGAATTGATATGCAAGCTTTTATGCATATGCATGATCTTACGCGTGGTGACATCAAGGGCCCTAAGCTCGTTCTTCGTCCATTGAACTACCCCAAACGAGTAGAGTAGAACCGGGTTGACAAGCATGTTAGTCGCAGATACCTTGTTCAACGCCGACAGATTGGAAGACCAAATCTGTCGAAGAAGATGCTTGTATCTGTCCTTGGGAACGCCAGTAATCTTTCCTTTCTTCAAAAGAATTTTGGTACACTTGTCCAAACCAAAGTCAAATATATATATAAAAAAGCAATATATATAGGGTGTCCCAGACTCAAGTGTCCGGATTTATATAGCCGTATAAAAATGAAAAAAATAAATAAAAAATTCTTTTTCCAAAAATCGGTTGAAGTTTTAGTTTTTTAGTTATAAAACATTTCAAGCTGGAACAATCAGGAGCACCGTATAAATAGCCGTATGTGCGTGAACGGGATTCCAACGTAGTGTTCTGCCATCGCTAACCCCACCTCTGCGCTCACTTCCATAACACTGCGTTCAAATCTGGTTCACGGACACAAGGCTGTTTATACGGTGTTCCTGATTGGTCCAGCTTAAATGTTTTATAACTAAAAAACTAAAACTTCAACTGATTTTTGGAAAAGGAATTTTCTTATGACAAAGCCACCGAACGCGTCCTCGGATTGCCGATAGAGGGTCCCCGTACCAAGGGTTTCTGCTGAATACGGTTATAATAATTAATAAGCAGTCGCGGACAATTGTCCAGGGATGGTCCCGAAGGAATAACCCCTAAGCGAAGGTGTGAGAACCGTGCCGAAAGCTGCATGGCACCTGGGTGAGGTGTCTTTAACGGTGACTCTGGGATACCGGCGACCTCTCAGAGTATCAGCCTTATCCTTGCACGCGGGGCTCTACAAGGATGGACGAACCCTTTCCCTAGCTGCTCGTGGGAACAACAATGAAATTAACAAACCACCAAAATGTTGTAGATGCGGTTCAAAACGATCGAACTAGCAGAGCACCCGACAATGGATCGGCAAACAATGCCGATCATCCTATAGTTCGGGGTGCTGAAAATAATTGAGATGGAAACACGACGACGAACCGGCGAAACGCCCACATTGAGTGGACGGATCAACTTAAGAATGACGTGCTAGATTGCTACGATGCCAGCATTATCCCTGTTCGCGGAGGCTTTATGGCGCGTATCCATAATCTGTGGTGCCAGAAACACCCAGAGCTTCAGCACGTTTCGCATCAGTCTTTACGAAATCAAGCCGAATACCTCCGGAAAAATGGATATGTACGCTAAGCGCTTCCTCAACCGCTGCTTGAACAAGCTGCAGACGAAGATGAAACGACATTAAGACCAACCGCAGAAAGCAGGCACCTTCTGGATGATGATCGCAATTTCAGTACAAGGAGGAACATCAACATGCAAGTTCCTCTTAAGCCCCAAGATCTGGCTGAAATAGATGCCTCCCTTCATGGAGATATCTCGCAAGAGTCCGACCTCTGAACCATCAATTGCTCAGTTTATGGTGCTGCGAGAGCTTTGGCTGATTCAAATCGAAGGCTGAAACCGACGATGGATCAAAAGACAAGGAGACGCTTGCATCAACTGAAGAAGAAAATTGGATGGGCAAGACGGAATGCGTCCCGCGTTCAATGTGTGATTGACTACATAACATCTGGTAGACCGTTCACGGAGAGGGTTCGAAAGTTCGCCCAAGAACTAAGGACCTTGAATCACACACTAAACAAGTCGAAGCTGCTAACGATCAAGCAGCATATTCTTGACAAAATAAGGATGTTATCTGACGCAAGGAGGAGGATACAGAAGAGGGAGAGATGGATCAGGGAGAATCAACAGTTTCTCGCTGACCCATCACGCCTCTTCAGTGATCCCCCTGTTTTTGTAGAAAATCCACCCAAGCCCAAGGAGGTACAGACTTTTTGGAGAGAGGTGTACAAGATCCCGAAAACACTAGAGTTGAAAGAAGATACTGACAATATAATCCGCTGCAAGGAGTTTTGCGACAGCCTCATGAAATCTGAGGAGGAGTGCCCATCAGTCACTGCCGAAGAGGTGAAAAAAGCACTTAGAGGCACGAAGAACTTTTCCGGTGCTGGACCAGATTGTATCAAGAACTTTTGGTGGAAGAAGTTTACATCTATACACCAACATTTGGCCCGCATATTCAACTCATATTTAAAGTCGGAGACGCCCATTCCGCAGTGGCTGGTGTTAGGACGCACTATACTCCTACCAAAAAATGGCAACTTGTCCAAACCAGAGAATTACAGGCCAATAACTTGTTTGAACACACTGTATAAAATCTTTACGGCTGTCCTTAACAACATGATTGTTCGACGAATTGAGCCTGTATGGCGAGAGATGTACGAACAATGTGGCTCGAAAAAAGGTGTAGCAGGCTGTCGAGAGAACCTGCTGATTGACAGGTGTGTCTGTAAAGACGCTGCAGTCAATCAGCGCGTCCTGTCAATGTCCTGAATTGACTACCGGAAAGTTTTTGATTCAACCTCTCACAGACTTATCATCTGTCTGTTGGAAAGCTTGAAGGTACATCTACACATAGTGAGATGCATAGAGAGATTGATGCTTCTTTGGAAAACTAGATTTACCATCTCATATAGGAATTTTCGTCTGACGACGAACAACGTCACCTTCCAGAGGGGCGCCTTTCAAGGGGATAGTATGAGCCCTTTGCTTTTTTGCATCACACTTCTTCCTCTATCTGTCGCACTACGAAATTCTCCTGGATACCTGTGTGGCGACACTAATCAGCGTGAGCATAAGGTCACTCATGTATTCTATATGGATGACCTGAAGATCTAAGCCGCTGGTAAAAGCAAACTTCAAACTGCTTTACATATCGTCAAGAGCTACACAGGAGAGATTGAGATGGACTCTGGTTTGGACAAGTGTGCCAAAATTCATTTGAAGAAAGGAAAGATAACTGGCGTTCCCAAGGACCCTGAGCTTGTGGATATAAGTTTTATTAGACATCTTAACACTGGAGAGACCTATACATACCTGGGCGTGCCTCAAATCCGCATTCATGACGTAACATCAGTGAAGGATTCTTTCCGAAGTAGATACAAGCATCTTCTTCGATAGATTTGGTCTTCCAATCTGTCGGCGTTGAACAAGGTATCTGCGACGAACATGCTTGCCGTCTCGGTTCTACTCTACTCGTTTGGGGTAGTTCAATGGACGAAGAACGAGCTTAGGGCCCTTGATGTCACCACGCGTAAGATCATGCATATGCATAAAAGCTTGCATATCAATTCGCCAGTTCCGCGATTATACATTTCACGCCATCAAGGCGGACGTGGATTTCTGAATCTCCAATGTCTTCATAACCGAATTGTTTTAAGTACAGCTTACATCGTTGCGAATGGCAGAGATCCTCTCCTAAAGATGGTCAGAAACCACGAGATGATTGGCGAAGGAGCGTTCCTCTACAAAGCCGCGGAGCAAGCTGCCGAGACCCTTGGCCTCAATTTTAACATCAGAAGTGAAGAAAGTGCATTACTCCATCTAGATGCTTCACGTCTAAAAGCCGAAGTAAAGGAAGCAGAGGTTGAAAAATTTCATCAAGAGCTTCTCGACAAGTATATGCACGGAAACTTTCACAGAAATGAAGACAAACAGTCCTTGTCGAAGGAGCAAACTTTTGCTTTCCTCAAATTATCAGGGCTCAATTCATGTACAGAGGGCTTTATTTTCGCATGCCAGGACGGTGTAATCTCCACCTTAGCATATCGCGCCCGCATTTTATGTCAAGAAATTGCCAGTGATAGGTGCAGAGCTT
Organism: Andricus quercusramuli; assembly: GCA_932178445.1. Taxonomy (NCBI): domain Eukaryota; kingdom Metazoa; phylum Arthropoda; class Insecta; order Hymenoptera; family Cynipidae; genus Andricus; species Andricus quercusramuli. Next base: position 20,760 of record CAKNXH010056681.1, read on the forward strand.
GTCATGCACACGCTGAGTACCTAGAACACATACTATCGGGGTGTCCGACCCACGCAGGAACAACGTATATCTATAGACAAAATGCGGCCCTAAGAGTACTTTATTACTACCTTTTTCGCTCTTACGGTGTTGGTCGCAACCCTGCCCTGCCGAACGCTCCAAGGGATATAGAGTCAATTGTCCGAAACGAGAAGTGCCAGATTTTCTGGAACTACGATTTTCGGGCAGCAGTCTCCGTTGCGCACTCGAGGCCTGACATTGTTCGCCAAGACTTCGAGAAACGAGCTATATTCGTGATCGAATTCTCGGCTCTGTCCGAATACAATATCACTGCAAAGGAGGAAGTAAAAGAGGAGAGGTATCAAGACCTTAAAAGAGAGCTGCAACGACTGCACCCAAAATATTCGGTACGAGTAATTGTCCTTGTGATAGGTGCTCTCGGAGGTGCTAAATTATCACTGGTTCGTAACCTTAAAGTCATACCCGCGTGCCAAAAATATGCCAAGGCACTGGCGAGATAGATGCAGAAAGCTGTCATCCTTGGGTCGCTTTGTGTCCTCAAGACACACGAGGGGTTCGCCGGCCTGTCGTTGTGATTTCGTCGTACCCTGTGACCACCCATCTCACGGGTGTGAGACGTGGCCATAGGTGTATTCTACCGCGGTTCTACTGGGGGCCATTGACATTTTTTTTAGATGGCAGTTGCTCTCAGTGGTAGCCTGCGGTGGTTGTTTAACTTTTTTTTTAATTATGTGTATACATATATATATATATATATATATATATACATATATATATATATATATATATATATATATATATATATATGCCGAAAGCTGAATGGCACCTGGGTGAGGTGTATCAAACGGTTACTCTGGGATACCGGGCCACCTCTCAGAGTATCAGCCTTATCCTTGCACGCGGGGCTCTACAAAGTTGGACGAACGCTTTCCCTAGCTGTTCGTGGGAACAACAATGAAACCACCAAAACACCAAAATGTTGTAGATGCGGTTCAAAACAATCGAACGCGCAGAGCACTCGACAATGGGTCGGCAAACAATGCCGATCATCCTAGAGTTCGGGGTGCTGAAAATAATTCAGATGGAAACACGAAGTCGAACCGGCGAAACGCCCACATTGAGTGGACGGATCAACTCAAGGATGACGTGCTAGATTGCGACGATGTGAGCATTATCCCTGTTTGCGGAGGTTTTATGGCGCGTATGCACACTCTGTAGTGCCAGAAACACCCATAGCTTCAGCACGTTTCGCATCAGTCTTTGCAAAACAAGCCGACAACCTCCGGAAAATCAGATATGTACGCGGAGCGCTTCCCCAACCGCTGCTTGATCAAGCTGCAGACGAAGATGAGGAATCGACTTTAAGACCAGCCGTAGGAAGCAGGCACCTTCTGAGAGATGATTGCGATTTCAGTACAAGGAGGAACATTAACATGCAGGTTCCTCCTGAGCCCCAAGATCTCGCTGAAATGGATGTCCCCCTTCGTGGAGATATCTCGCAAGAGACCGACCTCTGGACCATCAATTGCTCAGTTTATGATACTGCGAGAGATTTAGCTAATTCAAATCGAAGGCTGAAAC